>JAFBJS010028008.1:272561-420691 GCA_016785265.1 Paraplagusia blochii
CAGAGTCATCTCTTTTTTTTGAGCGAGATGCTGAACGCAGCTATTCACAGCAGTCTGCAGGTGATAGAAGTGAGAGAAGCCGTCGCCTCCACCTCTCCTGACGACTGTCAAGGAGAACACGAACTTCACAGATACCGATGTGACGTGAATATCTTTGGAGCCTGCACGGAGATCCACGCATGAAATGACGTTGTCGTCATTAAAAAAAAAATAAAAAATCATTACTTAATTTCAATGAGTCAGTGCATGAATATGAAAATAGAAAAAAAAAAACCAGAGCTGCTCTGCGTCTTGGTCTGGTTGTAATTAGGAAGCACTCAACGGTAAAATAGTAGTTCACTGACACAGCCTGGATAGACGATCCAGTCACACACTCAGATGCACCGAAGCTCGAGTAATTGCCGTGTGTGTGTGTGTGTGTGTGTGTGTGTGTGTGTGTGTGTGTGTGTCAGTGTGACACATCATTTTGAGAGCACTCTATGGTTCTGTGCTTGTCTTAATTGGAATATGTTCCTTATCAGTTTCTGGGCATTAAACACAACAGACAAAAAACCTCAGCTCTGGTCCAGTGTCATCAGGTACATGTCCACTGCCCCCTCCACCAGCAGGGGGCAAAAAGTTCCAAGAGGACAGCATAGCTTTTAAAATATTACAACACGGCCACCCAACCACGACGGTGACCAATGAAGTCTCTCTCATTGGCTCATTTTTTTTATCATACCTCTACATCTAGGCATGTAAACCAGCGATGAGCAAACTAAGGTTTGGGGGCTGGATGTGGCCCGTTTAGCTTTGTAATTTGGCCTTATTGTCAATTTTAATCAAATTAGGTTTCTTGAAAAAAAGGAAGGAAGGAAGGAAGGAAATCTAACTCCTTGTAATTGTGATTCACACCACTGCACACAACAAAATGTCACCTCTGTATTTAACCCATCACCAAAGTGAACAGTGGACAGTGGACAGCTTTGAACGCCCAGGGAGCAGTGAGTGAGGACAGTGCCATGCTCAGTGAACCTCAGTGGTAACTTGGCAATTGGTGGATTTGAACCCGGAACCCTCCAGACCCCAGTCTGGTTCCTTAACCACTGGGCCACCGCTGCCCCACTGAAGATGTTTCACTGTCCATCCATGAGGCTTCCAAGGTTCTGAGGACAAAGGAACTAAAGAAGCCTTGTGGATGAGAAATAAAACATCCTTGAGAACCTGTCTATGACCAGCTGCCCTCGAAGTAATATTTTTTTATGATTTATTGACCTATTAACGATACCATTGGTTTATATTGTGAAAATGCCCCATGGCATAGAAAAAGCTAAAAGCATTTGCCTCCACTGGATCTGTTTGGAGCTGCTGAATTTAACTGCTGAAAAAAAACATAATTTTATAACCAATCCTGGAAGGAAACCTGATTTCTTTTGTTCCTCTCAACCAAAAGAACACTCGTATTCAATATCAGTCCTTGGATGAGGCTGAAAAGCAGTGAAAGAAATCCTCAAAAGTTACAGAAGCAGCTCTGTGCTCCTTAACCATGTATTCTGTGTCACGGGTGAAGCTACGTAATCAAAGGTGAGTAACGAGCACCACCTGTGGTCCACGACCCAGATGTTTAGTAATGTCTCGTCAGGGCGAAACACAGGGGAGCGGAGGAGAATGTTGTGAATCCTCTTACAACTGTTTATTTATTAATATTCATTTATTCATCACCGTCCTTATGGCTTCATCGCCGAGGTTTATTTTTTTTATTTCATTCCCGTCTCCTGTTATTTATTTGTTTGTGCTAATAGCTCAAATCCCCTTCCCAGATCACCAAAGTTTCCACTTATCTTAACAGTCTGGTAACACCTGATCAATACCCACTGCAGCAGAGCAAATTACTGTGGGCCTCAAGGCTTTTTGTTTTGTAAACATTGGAAAACTCCCAGTACGTACAGATGCCGGCGGAGAGAGACCGACTATTAGGAACAAGATACGAGCCGCTGTGTCAGGCTCTGGTGATGAACCGGGACGCAGCTCATCAACGCCGCCCGTGTCTACGGCTGCGTACAGTTGAAACTCAGATCAAACGCACCCGGATGGGTTCACCATTAAAACAGTGGGTCGTTATCACACGCCTTCTAAGAAGAGGAGACACATTTGTCTCCAGTGTCCTGCATTTCCTGGGCTCTTATCAGACCAGCCTGCAGAGAATCAAGGTCCATTTGAAGGCAAAGTGCTGATGTAGTTCTGGAGCAGTTTTTGAAGAGTGGGGCAGCGGAGCAGATATGGAACAACAGTTCCTTCGTCAGAAGTAATAAGGTGGTGTAGGAGAAAGGAAGAAACAGGTCAGTGTTGGAGAGAATGATTACAAAATGTTGTTGTCGCATTAATATAAGGCTGTGACTTTGTTCATTTTGTTAGATACAGTATTTATAATATATATAACCCCTTAAAAATATGAGCAATAGAGCAATAAAAATGATCATTTAATTGCAACATTATAGTTACAGTACTTTTAAAGGCAGGGTAATAAATTCAGGGTGAATAATTGACCTCACTCTGCCTGGTTCAGGAGAGGAAGTATGAAAAAGAGACCAGCTTTTGAAGATGGCGCTATTTTCTACTTTTCTTCTCTACTAAACTTAGATAAAAATAATGTCTGTCCGTCTGCCTATCCATTACTGGATAGGCAGATAAGGCAACAGTCTCCACAACTTCCTCCTAAATCCCATTGCACCATACTGTACCTTCCTGAAGGTGGTGAGACCACTGGAAATCAACCGCCCTAACCGGGATTCGAACATGCCCAGGAGGTGAACCCTGGAGTTTCACACCAAAGACAGAGACATTGCCTCTGGGCCAAAGTGATTGCCATAAAAATAACCTGATTTAGGAAAATATACTGAATTTACAATTATGTGGCAGCGGTGGTCCAGTGGTTAAGAAAGTGGACGTTGGGTCCGCAAGGATTCAGGTTCGCATCCACCAGCGGCCAGGTTGACACTGAGTTGCTCTGAGAATAGCACTGTCCCAACCCCTATAAATTCCAGTGGGCAAGTTACTGTAAAAAAGTAACTTTACTAGTTACTGCTCTGAAAAAGTAACTAGTTACATTAGTAGTTACTAAATTACAAAAGTAACTAATATCTGGTTACTTACTCTGTAGCAACTATCATAATGAAATGTGGTGGTATTGTAATTATTGTATGAGCGGAAAAAGCTACGCTATGCTGCTGACAGCAGCTGAAGCCGCAGACCAGGTGTGGAGGGTTCTGTAGCCCAGAACAAGGGACTTGGTAGCTAACTTTATCGTAAGGCTAATGAAGGAGTTTGGAATTCGAGGACAGGCTCACAGAGAAGCCATCGAGGAACTACCAGACCAGAGTCTTCTCATGGAGCTTCCACGGGGACACACACTCAGGTCTGATTAGCCAGCCTACAGTGAGGATAAACCCGTGGTGCACAACTGATGATGTGTCTGACTTCACTTCCGCTTCAAACACAGTCAGTCTGGTAAAATAGCGTCCCTGGAACACCACCCAGAGAGGAAACCACCCCCAAGGTTTCTCCATGGCAAAAATATCCGAACATTTGCTGATTTATTGGAACTGGCACTGAGGTAAGTGCTGGGTATCAATTATCAGGGATATGAAACATCTAGTCTTACTGCACATACTTACTTTCCCTCGCTGTGAGACAAATTAAGACAATAATTCTCCAGTGTTTCAGCAAAGACTATTTTACAGCCCTAACTTATATCCGGCACACATGACCCTGAAACATGATCTAAACACACGTGACGTGAATTTGGACCAATCAGAACGACGGGGCACTCAGCCTGTTACTGACCAGAATATGTAGATGAACTGAATCTGTGTCACTTAAGTTCCACAGTATTGAGAGTCTAAAAAGTTAATGTTGTGGTTCGAGCTGCCGAGGGTGAATGTGACCATAAAGAGTTTATGCAAATATATGTAGAGTTTTTAAATTTGATTGTCTTTCAGCCATCTGGAGACGGCCGGTCTCCAAGTCACTCTAAAGAAATGTTATTTTGGAAACATATGTGCGCGCCGAAGAAGGCAATTCAATAAAAAAGATTTCGGACTGGAAACTTCGGGAAGGGTGAAGGAAACGACGCAGAATGAAAAACACGGGAGTCACAGAGAGACAGTGAAGTCCATCCCTGTCCCAGGACTCTGTAATCACCTCATCTCCACAGTAACATGATGTCAGCAGAACCTGGGACGACATTTTTATTCATCCGCAGTCAGTCTCCCACAGCTGCGACCTACTCAGCCCTTTTTTTAAATAATAAATGAGCTCAGTTTACAGGCTAGCACCCAGGGCTAAACAGAATGAACGCTTCGCTCTCGTTTGTGACAAAAAATATGTTTGCAAACAGACAAATTCGTCAGGGTGTGTGGGAACAAAAAAAAAACAACCTGCCAAAGTCACCTGCAGCAGTGTTTACCAAATATTGGTTTAAAGTGTATAATATATTCCAGCAGTATTATTTCAAGGGCGGCCTGTGGTGCAGTGGATACAGGATTGAGCTGCTGTTTGGAAGATTTGTCTGATACACAAGACAAACTGAAGGTAATGCTACCATCAATGAGCCGCTGTGATGGCTGCTCTATGGTTCACTGTGTCACATGGTCACAGGAGCAGGGCAGTGTTTGTCCAATGATCCTCATCCTTTATCGGCTCTCCATGACTGCCACCCAAATCACACTGCACCATAGTCATCCTTCCTGTGGGTGGTGAACTTCGGGACTGTGCTAAGCTCTGCGGCCTCAGTGGCAACTGGACTCATTAGCATTGGACTCAAACCTGAAGCCTAACCCTAATCCTAGTCCACCACTGCCCCAGGTTGTGTTTGTGTTTTAAGTATTTTCCAGATTTATTTTCCTACTTTTTCATTACGTTTTTGGATTAATGAGAATAAAGCAGTGGTTCTTAACCTGGTTGGAGCTACCGAACCCCACCAAGTTCATATGTGCATTCACCGATCCCTACTCTAGTAGGGTGAGTCGGTGTGTCTTGACCTCTGCGGTGTCTTGACATCCGCGGCAGAGGCTCGAACCCCAGAGGCCGACTCACCGAACCCCTGGGGTCGATCCTAGGTTAAGAACCACTGGAATAAATTGAGAATGAATGATTGTAGTTCATGGAAATGGAGAAAGAAGTGAAACAGAACTGTGGGCAGCACGGCCAAACTATGGCCCGAGGGCCCAATGTGGGCCATTTGGCTTTTTAATCTGGCCCGCCAATCTTGTCCAAATGCTGTTATTAATGTCCTCTTTATTAATTTTTTTTTTTTTGGTTCCCAATAGAAAACAGAAAAAAAATCTGTCCCCGCCAGTCTTGGCCAAATGTTATTAATTTCTATTTTCATCATATTTCTTTCTTTTTCTTGTAATGCCTATATCTCCCCATTAGATGGCATGGAAAAGATCAGCATTATCGCATTTTAGCCGTCAGTAGCTGACTTTTTTTTAAAGTTTGCTCCTGACCTGGTGCCCCGTCTGTAGTAAAACTAGAGTCCAACCTCAGACATTTCAGAGACCTTTCAGCTGTTCATACAGGGGATAAAGTACTTTTGTGTGTTGACTTGTACAAATTATTTTCTCACTTAAACAGATTTGTCTGTCTTTTAACTGGGTGGAACAAATATCCCAGATCCTGGTGTTTTTCAGCGAAAAAGAAAAAAAAATAATGAGGAGAACCTACTTGACCATGCTGCGAGCTGCATCTGGGTCCACAGCGCTGACTGAGCCCACTGCCACTCCTATCTCAGCGTCCTCCTTCAGCTCCATCAGATAACTGGCCTTGTCAAACATAGGCGGCTCATCCATGTCCTCCACCGCGATCCTCACCGTGGCCACGTCTTTGGAACCCGCGGACATGAAGCGCGGGTCCATGTGTGTGTTCTGGACCTGGATTTCCACGGTGTACGACGGCTTCTTTTCAAAGTCCAGAGGCTGCAGCGGAAAGGAGGGAATGAGAAATAAGAATAATCAGAAAAGTGCTTTCATCAAACAGACTCAGATATCTTCACCACTCACTGCAGACTCGGTCATTATACATTCAAATGGAATCCACACAACATGTACCAGTTTAGAAATTCTACTGGGGAACAGAAACTGGCAAACGATGAAAGTGACTGCAGGGTTATGAGATACACAATCTTGCCCAGGGTCACATCAGCATGCAGACTAACAGTTGATCTGGGCTTGAGCCAGGGATGGTGCTGGAACCCTGAGGTTGGAAAACAAAACACTTTCTACTGATTTAGGTCTTCCATATTCTCTGTAGGAACTACGTGTTTTCCAAAACTTCACTTATCTGCCAGTCTGCTCTGATGCTGAAAAGAAATAAAATATTCCAAACATTAAAGCAAAGGGAAGCTTGTAGGTGGCAGAGAGAGTGTTGTGAATAGAAAACTTATACCTGGGGTTATTTTTATTTGTATTCCAACAACAACAACAGTACAAACAACAATATATGAGTACATATATATATATATATCCTGTTATATTACCATTATTTTTTAATATTAGTGGGATTATTTTTATAAGTTTTTCCTGATATTATATACAATATTATATATATACAGTATATATACAGTATATAAATATATATACACTAGGGGTGTGCAAATTAATCGGTTTGGATCAAACTGAACCGAATCGGATCGAACTGGATCGATCGTTTAATATATTTTATGAATCGTTCCTGAATCGGATCGTAGCCTGTGAATCAAGATATGAACCGGATCGTTATGTGAATGAATCGTCACACCCGTAATATACCCTATATATATATATATATATATTGGATCGGTTTGGATCGAACTGAACCGAATTGGATCGATCGTTTAGTATTTTTTGTGAATCATTCCTGAATCGGATCGTAGCCTGTGAATCGGATTTGAATCGGATCGTTATGTGAGTGAATCGTCACACCCCTAAGATATACATACATATACATACATATTTGTATATTATATATATATATTATAGTATATATAAATATATATACCTATATACATACATATATAATATATATATATATAAAATACAAAAACAAATATAGATATATATTTGGTTTTGGATGATCCTCTTTTCATGTGTGTATAAAGAACCTAGTGAGTTGTTGTTGTAGTTGTTAAGTAAATTCCAATGTAAAATCATCGTCATCATGGTTAGAGTAACAAAGACTTGATGCAGGTGAATCCAATGCTGCTGGTAATCCCTCAGTGGAATAATCTCCTTAAATTAGTTACGTGATATGACAAGTAGAGAGTGGGACATCACAGGGAGGACACAAGAACAGAGCTGAGTGATTACAGGACGAACAGCTATGAAATTACAGTAGAAAAGCTAACATCAATAACACCGTGACAGACGCAGCCTGATGACAAACGATGAAGCCCCGTCAGCTGTGCAGGAGCGTGCTGAAATCTGGAGTTAGAATTCTCTACACACACACACACACACACACACACACACAGGTCTTTTTTGCTTCCTGACTATGACCTGGATGTCGCTCACTGACGGCTCTTTGTGAAATCTGCTGCCTTTCTCAGGTCGAGACGACGACGGGAACCAAAGAATTTCTTAATATCAGCTGTCATTGTAAACACGCTCCCGGTGAGGACTGTTGTGAAGCAGTCTGCACCATCAAAAATCCTCTGCAGTTTTATATTGCTTTCTGCAAAGGCTGTATCTTAGGGTTATGAAGTTGGAGATGAAGAAGTTTAATTTGGTTTTCTTTCATCTGTCAAGCATGCCCAGGCTTTGCATATTTAACAGTACATATTAAACAGGCTACGTGAGCAGGTTCTGAACCAGTTCATCGTCGGATCTGCTGAATCACTGCTTTACAATATCAACACAATTACGGACCAGACTCGTCTGAACAGGGAGTTCAGGCTCCTGACAATAGGTGCAGACTTGCACATTTCATTGTTACAAGGTGTGTGCTGTTCAAAACTACAGCCTCTTAAATATTGTATTTCTCTTTCTTCTGTTTAACCTGTTTTATTCCCAACTTTCCACGCCCCCACGCCCCAAAAAATTTGTTTTAAACGTCGAATAAGAGAGAAAAAGATCGCGATGAAAAGGCTTCATAGAAGTGAATTCATCTGTGAGGCTGCAAAGGACAATGAATCAGTGGAAAACATCATTAAATATTTTTCTGAAGGTTGAAGGCTTTCAAATAATAGGTTCCAGTCCTTTTAAACACACAAATTATAATTTTAAATGAGGTTTTTATGATGAGAACAATGTTTCTGACTGATAGGACAGAGGACAATGTCAGTGGAGACTGAGGAGCTAGGGACAGTCCTGTTTTTCATCAAACCTATTGTCCAAACACCCTTTACCTGTAGATCTTTTTTCATATAAGACATTATATATATAAAAAATCATTATATTGGAGATATTTAGTATTTTTAACACAAACACTGGTAGATCAGAATAAACCGCAGTTTCATATCCATATAATCAACAAATGTTCTCCTCACTTTAGGACATAGTTCTCCCTATTCCAGTTTTCCCCCTTCTTTTATTGTGGTTTCCATCACTGACTCTGTCCAGACCTCAACTCTGGAATCAGTTTCAGATTTTTAACACAGAGACAGATTTTGTCTTACCTTGCTGACAGTGATCACTCCTTCCTGAGTGTCTTTGTCCGTAAAAATCTCATACATGTCCATGCCGTCGCCGCTGACGATGGTGAAATACATCTCTGCGTTCCTTCCCACGTCTCTGTCTGTGGCCTGGATTCGTCCCACTGGGGTTCCAGGCTTGGCCAACTCTGGGACTCGAAACTGGTAAATACCTGGAATCACAGAAAAAAACCCAAGACATGGAGTTAATGTTATAGATGGTGCTAAAATAGGACATGGAGGGTGGGGTTAGGAGTAGACAAAGTACCTGTAAAAGCATAAAGGCTAACATGTTTTGGCTAATAAGCTCTTAGCCATGTAGCGCCGCCCAGCCTACAACTACAACTTCCAGTGGGCTCACATTATGGTGGTGCTGCCCCTCATATAATTTGAAGAAGTTTGGTGGTCTAGATTGAAAAAACGTAAAATGTGCCGCATCAGGCCCCCGGGCCTTATTTTGCCCATGCCTGCCTCAGATCTAAGGTATGGCTCGACTTCCTGTGTTTATCTTTTGTTAATAAAAATCAACAGTTCACTCCAGATGTACCTCTGACTCTGATGGACGGGTGAACCATCTGGGGGGTGTAGCCCTTCTCCCTGACTGCTGCCCTTGGCGTCAGCCCCCCCCCCACAATCTTTATTCGCACGACGATGAATAAATGAACAAACCTATGACCTTGTGAATCAGAACAAAAAGAATTCAGAAACCAGAGACTGTCAGACGGTATTTGTCATTTCATCGCTGCTGTGATTTATTTTTGAAAGATGTTTTTTATCCTCTTGTATTCCCAAACCTTCCTCCATTTCTTTGACTCGTCTCCTTGATTCCTTGGCCTTTCTCCACCAGAACTGGTAAATATTTACTTGTCGAACGCAGCCCAGGCAGAACTCGTTATATTTCTTCTAAAATAATACAGACAATGGAAAAAAAAAAAAAGCCTGACGATGAACGACAGCCTCGGCATCGACACCGCAGCAATTAAGTAAACAATGAATGGCATTGATTGGGACACTTGTTTATTCACACTTTTCTATGGGGTGAGCTGGTGATCAAGCACCTGTTGCCCGAGGAGGAAAACACCATTGACAGCAAATGGATAAACTCCAACACGACAACCGACGGCCGCCCATCTCTGCCAGGTAGAAAAAAAAACAGAGTGACAGCATAAATACAGAACACAGGGACGTGTTTCTCTTTGTTGTCTTCGACTTCATAGGGAAGATTAAATACTTAGGGACCGGAACAAAGTCGTCACACACGCACAGACACACAAACTTTGAATAGAACTGCTGATGAAAGTCAGATGCAAGAACCATGTGGCAAAGTCAGCCCATGTATAAAGAACACTTTGACTTTATTAACATTTGTCTTGTGTTTTTCCATTCGTTCTGCGGTGAACGGCGGTGGCCGTCACGGTGACTTTTTCTCCCCAAACAACTGAGGCGTCAAATTGTGTCGGAACGGAA
This sequence comes from Paraplagusia blochii, assembly GCA_016785265.1. Classification (NCBI taxonomy): domain Eukaryota; kingdom Metazoa; phylum Chordata; class Actinopteri; order Pleuronectiformes; family Cynoglossidae; genus Paraplagusia; species Paraplagusia blochii. Next base: position 282,673 of record JAFBJS010028008.1, read on the forward strand.
CGCGGCGACGTTCAAGACAAACACGTTTAAACGAATGCAAATTGGTCGCCGCTGTGCTGCCTGAACCTGAGGCTCTTTGATATCACGATAACTTCCCGTTCGCTCTGTAGTGCAGTGCGATGTGTACAAACCAATCCTACACTAATAATACGCCGCTGATGCACAGCAGGTTTCCTGGACACAGTCGGCTCAATCTACAGCCTGGATGTGTGGCTCAAGACAAAGTGGATCAGATAACGGATGTGATCACATTTACAAACAGAACAAACATCATTTCAGGGTAGAAGAAAGCAGCGTCCTATCAGCAGCTGCCAAATTCCATTATCCTGTTCAACAAAGAGTCATTCCATCGCCATCACTGGGAGAAATACTCATATCATGACTGCCGCCGCCATTATCAGATACTTGACACTTTCCTATTGTTAACGGTGTGTTTAGTTACTGATGAGACGCAAGATGTTCTTTTGAGAAGGGACTGCAGTCTGTGGCATGTTTAAAAATACCAGAACAGGATGGAACAAGAGGTCTTATAATGGAAGAGCGTTCACACCTCGCACCGTTAGACAGCGCTGCGAAGAAGAAATACAACAACAGGCTAATGTGGGAAAAGCTCTGCTACGACGGGTGACAAAGAACTTCAATTTCTAATGAGCAACAAAGCTTTGTACTGTGAGAAATTCAGAATTCAAAAGTCAGCCTCTAGGGAGCAGAACTTAGTGCTGATCCCAAGCCCAGACAAATGATGACGGTTGCGTCAGGAAGGCGCAAAACCTTGGCCAAATCAAAGATGCGAGACAACAAAAAGATTTCCATACCATGGAAAGTCTGAGAAAAGGGACAAGCCGAGGGACAAGTTGTCTTTTTTTGTTTGCAAACAACCATCCTTGATTATCTGTCTGTTAATACCTGATAGATATTAAATAAAAATAAAGAGAAGATGATCCTGACACCAACCTATATTTATTTTTAATATTCCTGCTCCAGCCTGTCAGGGCCCATCAAGCTCAGGTCAAGTTTACAGACTCCAAGTGGAATAACGTTAGGGGGAAAAGTTCTACAGATTAAACAGCAAACTCCATCAATGGCACCAGTTTGATTGGACTGAGACTAAGACTATTTCAGCTGAAGGTCATTAATTCTAATGTCACCAGGGGGCGCAGCAAAACAAAAGGCACTATTTTGAATCTTTTTTTTACACCAGGTTGGGTGTTTTTCCAGAGATTTGAAGCAAAAAACCTTGAATGTGTGGACATGGTGGGGAGGTCAGGGCTGCAGAAAAGTTTGGGGAACAACTGTCTTAGAGGGTAGTAAAAAATACAAAAAACTGCAATATTTTTATTATCAGCAGCCAGGCTGGATATCTGGTGGTAGAATCAACAAATATCATAAAATTGTAATATTGTTCAGTTGTTAAAAATTAGTTTTTTTACTGGAGGAAGCTGTAAGAGCTGGACAGAAGGAGGTCAGAATGGTTGTCTGTCACCAATCAAAACCATGTCTCATTGGCCGACGGTCCATTGGTTGACCTTAAAAGTAATAACACCAGCCCTACGTATAATCAGTGTTTGACAAGTTACTTTAAAAAAGTAACTTATTACTTCACTAGTTACTGCTCTGAAAAAGTAACTAGTTACATAACTAGTTACTAAATTATAAAAGTAACTAAAACCTAGTTACTTTACTTTAAAAACACATTAAAATAGTTTAGTGTTATTTTCTGTAGCATAATGTAGTAGATGGTGCGTTAGCGGTACATTTCACAGGCATCTTTAGTGTAACCTCCACTTGCTACTTGCTGTCGTCCTGCTGGTGGGTCTACGTCGCGTGTGTGTGAGACTGTTTATTTCCCTATAAGGCAAGAAGACCCGCCCAGGTCTCTTTCTGATTGGCTAAGCCTGAAATGTTAACCAATCATCGCTCCTTTTCAACGCATGGGTTCAGTTAGTGTGCACGGCCGTCTTTCACTTATGACTGTGAGAGTTACCACAAACACAAACACACACACACACACACACAATGACAGGCAGCAGACAGTCCTCTCTCGGTGGACAGGAGAACCGTCCATTTGGACCACAGATAGTAACGAGCCCCTATACCCCACAGTAACAATAATGGCGTTACAGAATGGGAAAAGTAACGCGTTATGTTGTTAGTTTGTAGAAAAAGCGCGTTGGTCCCAACACTGCGTATGCAACAGGTTTTCTGTCTCCATGCGCTTCGTTTATACTCAGAGATACAATGAAACCACAAAGAGCTTTTTGACTCAGTATCTCGGTGCCTCAGCTCATCCATCTGAGAGCTGGAGCGTTAGGGAAGAAAACAAACCCTGAGACGAACGAGTGGAGAATAAAAGCCAGAGTAGCCGGAGGTGGAGGGAGAAGAGGCCGACTTCATCCGCCCCAGTTTTCCTCGTGATTGGAGATTGTGTTGCCTCTTGGCTCCGACACAACAGGCCTGATTGGAGTCATGATGTGATGTGAAATAAATTGACACACATTCATGAGACAGAGCCAGTGTGTGTGAGTGTGTGTGTGTGTTTTCCTCCCTGTTGAGAACAAGTCTCTGACCTTCAGACTGAGGACAGGGCTTCAGGTTATCAGGATCACAGCACAGACGCTGATCAATACTTGTTCTTCATCTTGATTGAAATACATACAAGTTCGAGCGTGACCGGGCATCGCATATGTGTGTGTGTGTGTGTGATGACTACAACTGAATGTTAACGCCAGACAGAATCAGTGCATCAGTTCCTCAGGTGGTGGTTGAATGGCTGCTACTCCCAGGATCGGAGGGAGGCAGGGTGGGAGGGTGGAGGCTGATGATCTGTGACTGACTGGAGCTCAGTCAGAAGGACAGCGAGACACGAGGAATCATCAAGGAGAGAGGAGTTTCTTTTTTCCGCACGGATTAAAACAAGAACCTTCTGGGGATTCGGGCAACGACGCGACATCACAAAGACACTAAATGTTAACAATCATTAACACACACACAGACATGGTTTCTCCAACCTCCCCAGTTCCCTACTCTAATCAACACTATTACAAGCACAATCTCAATCCTAATCTGTTGCCAATTATAATCCTTATATAAACAAACTACCGTAATTTCCCGACTATAAGCCGCAACTTTTGTCACACAATTTCAACCCTGCAGCTTATGCAGTGATGCGGCTAATGTATGCATTTTTTCTAACAGCCACTAGGGGCGCTTGAGCAGAAAAGGTAAAAGTAAGATAGGTGGTGTTGAGGAAGACGCAAGTCACAACCGCCAATAAACACCATAGAAGAAGAAGAAGTATAACGTATGGTAACGCACTTTGTACATGGAAAAAAATGAGCAAAAACTGACCTTCATCATGGAAAATGCTAAAATGCTAAATGAAAAGTAAATATCACATGTTTCAACGTGACAAAACTTCACATCTCCAGATTTACAGCAGATTATATTATGAGATTATTATCTGCCATAAGAAGTTGTGAGATCTGGATGGAGCAGTTTGAGGGTGAGCCTGAGGCTGACTGTTTAGAAGATGGCGCTGGAGAAGCTTAGGGTGGAGATGTTGGATGTATGTAGAAATTTGAGGAAATCGCACCGACACTGAACCAAGAGAGACGGGGCTGCCAGACCCCAGAGGAGATCAGAAACAGTGGGTTTGATGGTAAAGGACATTTATGCGCAGTAGCGACCCCTGAGGGCAGCACCTGGAAGAGGAAGATGATAATAAAGGGTAATGAGACGTTGACATTTTGACGGTTTAGAAGCGTGATGATGCAACACGCGGGAAACCTATGCTGCTTAGCTTTAACACTATACGTTGCTGCATTAGCAGCTGTCACAGGCAGGATCTCCAGACAGAAGCTGCTACTCCTCCACCTTCTGAGAACTTTCCTTTGGTCACATGACAGCCATTATTCACACTATCGTAACACTTGGCTCATGAATAAAAGTCAAAACCATCTGCTGATTCTTCAATGATTATGTCCAGTCCACCAGCTGAACACATGGGACTTGATGAGCCATCCATTTGAATGGAATCCTGCTGATGACCAGGTGAGCGCTTCTTGGTTGCTCCATATGTTTTGTTTGCATGTAGTATTTTCACGTGTTAAGCCGTTATGACGCTCAGAGCTTGTCGTGCCCCTGAACAAATCGCCTGCTGTGCATTTATCTGTTCTGACAGCAATAAAGAGCAACATTTACCAACTCCAACGTATCTTTCTGTCTCCATTACACCCACATCATGTTCTTGTTGCCAGGTTTTACCAGTGGAACATGGTGTCAGTATTTAATCCAGTTTTCTTTTTCATCAGTTTGTGTTGTATTAGCTGTTGGCTCAGTCTCCGCTTATCTGACGAAGAATTATTCACTGCAAATAGTTCGCTCCTGACAGTAGCAGAGAGGACGTACATATAATACAGTTCCACTAGATGGCAGTGGATTGACATAAAATCTCCAAAAAGCAACAGTTTTTAAAGAGGATTTTATGTTTTTTCTTCAATTTCTGTTAGTCGCTCGGGATTATGTTCAACTAAACAGGATCATGTTTCACATTTTACCCCAAATATTCTCATTAGTGGGTGTTTTTTGTTGGTTGGTGTGCTGGGGGGAATTTTCCAATTGAAAATATGTGTTTTAAGATACTAATATGGAGTTAATCTAATCTAATCTCGTAGTTAAGGAATTGTCCCGACACAGAAAACTTCCAGTAGACTCCTCACCCACAGGAAGGATCAAGGATCATGCAGTGTGATTTGGGTGGCACCAGTTGCCCCAGCAACGGACAAGCAGATGAAGATGAACGAATGATCTAATTCCTCCATCCGCAAGTTTTATATTGTGGAAGTGAAACTAAAGTAGGTTCCAGAAAAGTGTCTCACTAACTGCTGTGGCCGAGGCCTTTCACTCTTTGGCTGCTGCAGTTAATTTGATTTCACAGGTCACATGAATATCAATTTCTTCCAACTGCACAAGTTTGAACTTTTTCCTTCTGAACGACGTTACATCTGCATTAATGAAAAAGCTGCTCTCATTAAAAAAAAAAAAAATTGCACTTTCCAGAACTGAAGTCCGTCATCATCCTGGCTCAACACTGATGTAATGGGCACAGATCAGCTCGTTAACATTAAATTGGAAAATTGGACGAGCGATCCTGCTCTCATGGAACACAGGGTTTAATTAATGAACAGATCTGGACCTTAAATGTATTTATTCATGCACTGACCACAGCACGTCTGTTTCTCCTGGTCTCTGGTGTTATAATTAATTTATGAATTACTCTTCCTCTAATCCCCGGAGTATTCTTCAACCTCCTCCGCAGATGATCCAGCCAACGCAGGTAGACGAGCAGAGAGTGCAACAGAGTGTAGTTAAATATAATAAAAATGATCATCAGGAGCAGTTTATATTAAGAAAATAAATTAAGTAGAATAATATATCAAGGTTCGTTTTAATGACCATTGACTGAGGCCCTGACGTCCAAACACTTAAAAAGGTCAGATCACATTAAACTACTACCTACAGTTCAGCACAGCAATTCATTATTTACAGTTATTTACGGACAGGCTTGAAGCGAAGCATGGTAATTAAGTATTAATTAGATTTAGGTACAGAAAAATGTCAAATACAGAACGTATTTGAAAAAATATGGTAGAATTTACACGAAAAAAAACCCAATTTTGTGAACATAAAGATATCTTTTATAAAAAATAAATTAGATACATTGCCCCTGAAAAGATAGACGACAAAAACTGTAGAAGATTCTGTGCAGAATTAAAATTGCTCGCCCCGAGACCATGATGTTTTCCTCCCCTTAAATGTGACTGTTCTTATGAAGACTCACTCACGCTGGGACATAAATAAGGAAAAGGACGGGAGCAGAGTGGATGCGGTGAAGTAATAATAAACTTTTTGAATTTCTAAACTCAGTCACTTTCTCCTAACTCAGCAGTGACTGAGTGATTTCGGAGCGCAGCTTCAGTGGTGCGTGTCAAAACACTGGGTGAGAAAAAAAAAAAAACCTAAAAAGCACAGACTCAGCGTCTAGTCTGCCAAAATAAAGCAGAAAAACAGAGGAAATCAGCATATTAACCTGACTAACTTCAGCCATTTGCCTGGGAACGGATGCAGAGAGCTCTTCTTCAAGGAAGAGACAAACAAAAACGCAAACAAACACACATTTGTTGATTTCTGTGGCATTTTTAGAGCAACGCCAAAGCTGTTAAAAGCCATTAGTGGACCACACAGAGGAGTTCTCTTCGGCCGTAACTAGATTTTTAACTAGTGTTAAACCAAAAAAAAGGCAAACTGCCTTCTGCGGTCTCGTTAAGAAAAATAAGAGGATTTCTCACAAACTTCTTGGCTGCGAGTGAAAATCAGAAATTTACACTTCACTTGTTTTAGGGTATGATTTGTCTTAAAGAAACTTCATTCTTTCCATAATTCACAGATTAAATAATTGATTTTCCCCCCAGTGAGCAACCGCAGTCAGCTGTACCAGCACGGACTATTAATTTGAAAAAGGAAATTATAAATGTGCAGCTCCTGTCTAGAGCCCACGTTCCGCAGCGTGAGACCCACATGAGTCCTGGCTGCTGGGTTGAGAACTCTCATGTTTACCCTTGGAATCTTTGTGTGATTAAGGCAATAAATTCAGTTTAACTTCACCATTTTGTGAAGAATTGCTTATATTCACCCTGGCTCCCCTGGAAGAGAAGACATATGTTGGAGAACAATTTGTCAGCGCGGAGCGCTCTCGTTATTCCGGGACAAATGACTGGACTGGGAGTGAAATGTGCTCCTGCTGTGACAGACAGGAGTTACAGAGTCATTAAGGAAAATCATTACCACTTCTGCTCTGTCTGTTTGTGGCCATTTCTGATTGGTGACGTGTCAGTTGAGCAGAATGATTGGCTGATCCATTAGAAGTTTGTGAATGTAACACAGGTCGAAAGGGAGCAGCTTTGGGAAAAGCAGAGTGTTTACAGGATGTATCTGTTACATTAACTGTCGTACTGGGTCAGAAAACTGAGACTTTGCTGTGTCTGGGCCTAGACCTGGACCTGGACCTGGACCAGTCCACCCTGCTGTAGACCAGGAACTCCACCACCACTTAAACTAAACTTTGATCATTCCCAAGGCTTTTCTTCTTTTCTTTTCCTTTTGGCTTCTCCCTTGTTCAGCGTTTTCCACACAGATTTCCATTTCACAGTCCAGTTTCCAGCAGTACCCTGTGGGTCAACAGCGCTGGGGGTTGTTGTTGACCTGGACCCTCACTGATTGGTTATGGAAATCATTTTTGCAACTTGCGACATGTTTATCCGGCCAAAAGCTTTATGATGGATGTCCTTCCTGGTGCAACCTTCATCATTTATCTGGGCTCAGGACCAGCAATAAAAACACAGTGTAGGAACTGGTCCGTCGCTGGTTTATTAGCAACAATACTGTAATACTGATAATAAAAATGGAAAAAGTTGTTTATTTGACCTACAATATTGAAGTTTACACTGACTCACAGCCCTCTTGCATCCATCCACCGGGGGTGCCATTTAGTACGAGAGTCCTAAAGATTTTGAGCTATCCCAGTAGTCACGGGTAGACAAGGTACATAGTAGAACAGACTGGGTGAAACTAAGGCCCGAGGACCGGATTAGGCCCATTTTCCCATTTTAAAACGGCCCTACAAACTTATTAATAAATGATAAACTATTAATTTATATTATTATTACACTTCTGACTTAGCCCAACAATGCCAGTATGGTCTCACTAGAGGGTGTAGAGAGAATGAAAACATAGCATTTGAGCCCATATTCACGACTTTTACTCATCATTTGTCACACAAAAGTGTCAATTTTTTGGTCCCACTATGGCCCAGGAGTCGAAATGTTGCAGAACGGTTGACTCTCATATTGCTACCTATGATCAATCGAGAATTAATAATTCTCCACTCCCTGACTCCTCATCCCAACCTTTTCTCTCCAGGTCAGTTTAGAGACCAGGACATTAGTTCTGACCGGAGAAATATCAGCAGAGTTTGTGTTGTGTTTAAGACCGTCAACAACGCAGTGTATTTCACTCAAACTCAACCTCTGACAGGACGGGAAAAGTTTTAAATCGATAAAAATGATGGAGAGGAGCTCCCTGGTGCACCATTATAGTCAGAATCCCTGCAACACTTAGCGGTAAGTGACCGGTCATTGTATGTAATTAAATGGAGGTGAAGTTCCTCACTCTCTCCGCTCAACATTTCCATTATGTTGTTCTTCGCAACAGATGATACTTTTACATGGTGTGGTGTTGTTAGTTTTTCTTTGTCTTTATTTTTCTGTAAAGTCTGGACTCCACTACCATTTGGTTGCAACCCGTATGATCGATTCCTGAGGGGAAGCTTGATTTGTGGACATAAACTGCGTGACATTTCAGCCTCTCTGCGCCTCAATCCCATCCTTTCCCTCCCCAACGCACGGTTGAATTTTGCGAAAAACTAAATTCCACGCATTTAACAAAGAAGATGGAGAATCAGCAGACACAACACCAGCCTCGCAGCTCAATAATGAATGCATGTTTTTGGGGTTTCGGTGTTTCATCATGTCGATGCAATCTGTGCTCATTCACTACTGTTTACTCACTCTGGGTGAAGCGGGGCGGGTTGTCGTTGACGTCCGTCAGGGAGATGTTTACAATTGTGGTTCCCGTCAGCCCCCCCCTCTGGCCGGCCATGTCCTTGGCCTCGATCACCACCTGGTAGTGTTCTCTCTGCTCACGGTCCATGTCACCGGGACCCAGCGCCGTACGGATCACACCTGAAGAAAGACAAATTTTTTTTTTTTTATTACTTGTTTTTTTTTTTTTACAACATTTATTATCGCTTTAATTTCAGGGATTTTGTAGCTTTTGCATCATTCAGAGCATCACAGGATTTTCTCAGCGACACTTCTTGCTGTTACCATTAAACAGACACTGGCTGAGTGACTGAATGAATTGACTCCCGTCTTAATTCCAAAATAATTATATTTTATAGATATTCTGCTGCCAGCTCTTTCCACATTTGTGTCAGTCGTGAAAGGATTATTGAAAATCTAATGCAACATCACAGACACATTTAACTACAACATTAAAAACCTGTTCTTTCGATCTAAGGATGTGCGTTAAAAACTCTTCACTGATATTCAATATTGTCCAAACACTTAACTTTCGATTACGATATTCCCACCATGCAGATACAGGCCTTGTAATATTGATTTATTTATCTGTATAAACCGTTTAATGAGCCTAAAAATAACTGAGCTGCAATGTCGCCATCTAGTGACTTTCGCTTTAACATACAGAGTTAATTGCTGAGAAAATTAGGACAAACAACATCAGCTCTTCATTATAGGAGGAAACGATAACAATTCTTATAGCTGTAGGATAATAATCAGCCTGATATTGTCAGACAATCATTATTTCTAACCCTAGAAACTGTATTAGCAACCTCTAAAGTGTTATTTTTTTACTTTAATTAGAGAATTATCATTTTATAAAAATGTATTTTTATTTAATTTTATGTTTTTGTATCAGGAAATAACATGATCTGTTACTCTTGATGGACTGGGTCTTCAGTTTCAGGAGAATTACTCCACTGTCAGTGTATATTTCATGCACTATTGACGACTTCTGTTATGTAACTGGAGGGGACACAGAATCATAATCACATATTGGCACTGCAGTAAAAAAGGAAGCATTCAGTCCTTTCTGCTCATCTTCACTCTCCTCTTTCTATCACAGATCACAATTTATCGCTGCCGCATAATCCACAGGCAGCAGTAATCTGACCACGGCCCTGACTCCTCCGTTTGTTAGAAACAAGCAGATAAGCAGGGAGAGAGGGAAGGAGAGGGAGATTAGTGTGCTGATTATCTAAATGGAGGGCTGACATTTGCTTTTCTACAAAAAAAAAACACAGTATCACTGGGGAAGCGAGCTGGGTGCACAGGAGCCACAACAAAACCCAGCATTTTCTTTTGTCCCTGAATCTCCTTTCAGTGAAGTGTAAATAAATGTGCGGGGCGAAGGTGCGCTGTGTATTCCACTTTTCATGACATCTTTCAGTTCCTCTCGCCTTTGTGTGCGTCAGAATCGGAACAAAGATGAGCAGCCTGCCTTCACCACCGCAGCCACAACTTCACCAAATGAAACTGTGCTGCCTGCACAGACGGGGTCGACAAAAAGGGATTTGCTAGAACGAAAATGATTTTGGAGGAATGAGATTTAAAAGTGGCCAGAGGAAGAGAAAAGTAGGATTTAGTGTTGGCAATAAAGCCCTGAATGGGATGCAGTGGAGTTTCAGCTTTAGATGTTCAGCTGTTCCGGTGTTTTTGTCATTTCCGTCGCTCCGTGCTTTCTGGTTGGCCACGCTGTTAGGATAACAAGAAAATCTGCTTTGTACAAACAAAGGAAAAGCTCCACTGTTCTCTTCTGGAGTTGACTAATCTGATAGTGTTTTGTCCCCCAGTCTGACCAATCAGCTGCTGTCGTTTAGTGCAGCAGTAAAGAACATCGACGTTGAGTTTTCATAAGTCACTGCGGGTAAAAAAATTAAACAGCTATTTAGGTCTAATGCTCCAAACCTGACACTGACATGATTACCTCAATTTTATTAATAATTCTGTACTAGTTACTGGTCACCAACACATAGTGACTCTCTCCCCGTGTTAGAGTCGAAAGTAGATCTGATACTGATCTGATTCCTCTTGTCCCCATTACTAGAGTATGGTTTATAGCAGTGGTTCTAACCTGGTCTCACTCTGGGACACATATTTCCATTAAGTCGCGACCCAGTCTCATAGAATTCTAACCAAGCAAATTAATTTTCTAAAAAAAAAGAATAATCACTTCTTTTATACATGCTCTGCGGAGTGCGCCTTTCAAAATAAAAGATTTTCTAAAATAAAATTCATGCTTCAACAAAGCTGATGCACATTTTGATTTCTGACCAGCTGTTCACGACCAATTCAGAACGGGTCTGCAACCCACTTTTAGGTTGAGACCCACCAGTTGAGATCTACTGATTCAAACCATATGTGTCAAACTGGTTCCACAAAGTGGCTGCAACCAATCCAGAGGACGCTGGTTGACACCTGACTTATAGAGCTAGGTCAGGTGTGCTGCTGAGGAGGTTGGACCAAACACCTGCAGCCACAGCTGGAACCTGTTTGACTCATATGGTTTAAAGACAGAACCAATAGACAGAAGACAGGAGACAGAGCTGGAGGTGGAGGAGTTAAAGAAGCTGAGGTTCTCTTAAGGAGAGACAAGGATGGACAGGATCAGGAATGAGGTGATAAGAGGGACAACACAGACAGGAAGATTTGGAGAAAAAGCTAGAGAAGACAGATTAAGATGGTTTGGACATGTTCAGAGGAGGAACAGTGGATACATTGGTCGAAGAATGATCCTACAGATCTACGGAGCTACCAGGTAGGAGACAGAGAGGAGATTGATGGATGCAGTGAGGGAGGACATGGAGGTAGTTGGAGTTAGAGGAGAAAATGGAGAGGACAGGGGGAGATGGAAGAAGATGTTTCGCTGTGACAACACCTGAAAAAGGGACAACCTGACAGGAGAAGAAGAAGAAGAAGTCGATCTCATACTTGTAAACTGACTAACTATTGAATATAATTTTAATGTGAATCAGAAGCAGTAATTTCGTGAAGATTAAATGGAAAAATAAAGTGTCAAAAATCCAAGTGTCCACAGGGGACAGTTCTATAAACACCTGTGTTTGGGTCCACAGAGAAGTAGGGATGTCCCTGGCTGATGCTGTAAACCAGCTTAGCACTGTTTCCGTACATGCTGTCATCGTCGTCCGTGGCGGTCACCTGGATGATGGACGTACCTGAGGTTGGGGACACACATCCACATGATTAGTCCGGAAATAAAGGTGTCAGTGTTTGTGGACGACAGGGTCTCACCGATGTCGGAGCGCTCTGGCACCATGGCAGTGTAGACCTCTTTACTGAACGTGGGCTCATTATCATTGATGTCGTGAAGTTTGATGGTGAACTCTGTCTCCGGCTCCAGCTTTTGACCCGTGCGCTTGTCCACCACCGTGGCTCTGAGAATATAAAAAGACTTTTCCTCACGATCCAGGCGGCGGGTGGCATGCAGGTCGCCGTTATTCTGGTCGATGACGAAGATGCTGCCCGCTCCTTCACCAGACAGGACATATTTGACCACACCGTTGCCATGGTCCTGGTCTGACTGAAGCTGCAGAGACAAACACATTATTTTTGTTAAGTTTCCACTCAGTGACTCAAAATTTTCTTTTTTTTTATTTTTATTTCCATCACTCAACTGGCCCCAGGTTTGGAAACACACTGGTGCTGTGACATTTATGTTTTTATCCAGTGAAAAAGCCATTTATTAAACTTTGGGGAAGAAAAATGATCTTTAAAGATCCATGTTTAGACTTGTGGTCTATTATGATTTAATAATTCTGACACGTTAATGAATCTTCTTAATACAAAAATAATGAAATAAAGATTGGTAGAAGTTTATTAACGAGTGTCAGCACACAGTGTCTTTCTGTCAAAGCCAATTAATTTATTTTCAGCTCTTCTGCCTCTGTATGAAACTTCACTTCATGACTGCGACCTGATTCCAATCCGACAACAATCAATTATTGCTTTAAGTGTCTCCAACTTTTAATTTTGTGGTCATTTGTAACCTGGTAACAACTGAATATATTTTTATCTCTTTAGTTACGATTAAGATTCTTTGTATGAAAAAAAAAGAACATAAAAACAGAACAACACTGCCAGATAATTCCATCAATTATACTTTGTATTGAATTATAATCATTTGCCGTCATAAAAATAGTGAAAACTAACACCGGTTTCCATGGCAAAAATTCTGCCTGGAATCAGGAGAATTCTCAGTTTGATGTTTGCGGCTCTTCCCGAATGTTGGGAACGTTATAGGCTCAGATCATTAGGAAACAAACGACTGGTGGTTGGAGGAGACTGACTGGTCAGTGTGTGACAGGTTATCAGACGTGAAGTGTGATACAGAGGAGAGGGCAGGAGTCAGGATCAGAATGAGGGAGAGAAGAAACCCAGAGGAATCTTCTGAAGGTGAGGATGAAGACACGGCAGCCATAAGCCAGAGTTTGTGTTGCGCCGGGAGCTGTAAACATTTGTGGCATCTGCTGCTTTAACTTTCATACCTGCAGCAACAACCTGACCTGCTGCCCCGCTGCTCATGTCTCTGTCTGCTCCTGTCAACCACCAAGGATCACTGTTCACCTTGGCCTTCATCCTCCTGCAGCTCTGTTAGCTGCTGTGATCAGGTCGGTTCATGTCCTCAAACATGCGCGTGAATGTAGTTTCTATTACTGTAACAGCTCAGCTTACACGCATCAAAAGCTGTGCTGTGATGAACTGTGGTGGAGTGAGATACTGATACTGATACTGATACTGATACTGATGTGGCCCTTGGATGGACAGGTGAACTGTCGCCGCCCTGCAGGTTGCAACTTTCTTTCTTTCCCTTTTGTCAGATGTTCACATTCAGTCAACATTTTCCATCTCCCCCTGTCCTCTCCATCTTCTACTCTAACTCCAACTACCTCCATGTCCTCCCTCACTGCATCCATCAATCTCCTCTTTGTCTCCTACCTGGTAGCTCCATCTCTAGGATCATTCTTCCACCAATGTATCCACTGTCCCTCCTCTGAACATGTCCAAACAATCTCAATCTGTCTGCTCTAGCTTTTTCTCCAAACCTTCCTGTCTGTGTTGTCCCTCTAATCACCTCATTCCTGATCTTGTCCATCCTTGTCTCTCCAGAAGACAATCTCAGCATCTTTAACTCCTTCACCTCTAGGTTGCAACGTTATCAATGTTTATTACGATGTTTAGTTCTGAATCATTAGCTATAAAAATATGTTTTTGTATTTTCTAGACTATAAGTCACACTTATTATCATTTTAGACACTGACAGCCACTAGAGGGCACTGGTGCGTATTTTTGTTTTCATCATCATTTACCTGGTGTATGGTAGTTGATGAAACAAAGATCCTGGTCATATTGTACATCAACAAACACTGATAATAACCATTATGGATTCACAGCAGCTGGTTACTAACAGCTGAAGGTACACAGTTGACAAAAATCCATAACTCAACTTAATAACTCATCAAAAACCAGTTAACTAATACATATGGAACCAAACCTCCTTATCTACAACCACAGCACCAGTTGAAACACATTCACGACTTGGATTTTGCCGATTTCACCTTTTAATGACTCCGTTAAAGAAGAAATAAAGGAGTTTCACTCCGTCCTCTGTCCCCACGGACACCAGTAAGTCATTGACTGGATCAGAGGACGGGCCTGCTGGACTTCAACTCTCAGTTGCTTTTGTTTTTTTTTGCTAAAAGTGAAACTTTATGGAGATTTGGCTTCTGGAGTCAACTTTCAAAGTAACCTGAATATTTATCAGATCTTTTCGGACCAGAGGGAGTTTAGGCCGAGGCTGATGACAAATGGTTTGAGCAGAGAATTTGGGATTTTTTTCTTGGACCTTTGGACGTCTAGCATTCATTCAGTCATTCATCTTCATCCTCTTATCCTTTCCTGAGCCACCAGTCTCAGAGCACCTCAGTGGGACATTTTACCAAACCTAAAGCCTTAAGGACCCAAGTCCCGTTCCTTAGGTCACCACTAGGGGCACCACTGTCACCACGCCTACTATTGTAAAGGTATGATTTCATCTTGTAGGTTGACTTTTGGGTCCAACAGAAATACAGGGCTGAAATATCAGAAAAAAATGTTGGGTTGGATCAATTGTTTAACATCACATTGACAGTCAGGTGTGAATGTGATGGACGGACCGACTGGACCATGACTGCTGAGATTGACTGCGTCCTAAATGGAGTCCATTCATCCAGGACTTCCAGAACCAACCTCGACGTCAGGTTTCAGGAAACAACAGAACCCAACGTGTCACATTGTGAAAGTGCTGATGCAGAACCTGGAAGTTATTTAGTCATTTAAAAGTTCCTGAGTGAGTGGAGCACAGAAAACACGACGTCTTGTTTCTTCTAGCCCTAAAACTTTACCCCCTCAGGCAGGCTTATTAGGGACAGAGTGGCAGGGTGCATACAGTTCTATAGTATTTTTAGACCTGCATGCCAAATGTGGTGTATGTCACAGATGGGCTGGGCTCGCAGCTGATGAGAGCTGAGGCTGAGCAAACAACTCTGTCCAGATGGAAATGGAAACAGTTGAGACCAATTTTCCACTTCAGCTCTGCAGAAACAAGGACCAAAAGAGTGGAGCAGGTAGAAGCTCAGGTGTGCTCCACATTAGACCTGACGTAGCTCAGTGACTGAGCATACAGTAAAGACCTGAATGAAAAACATCTACGTCCTGTTTCCTGAGTGTGGGGTGGATTGAAACTATTTATAGCTCGGTAAGTCTCAACAGCAATTAATCAGTTGTCCCCTAGTGGCAACAAACAGCTATGAACACAGAGCTGTTGAAGAAGATCTTTGCCTTTCTTCAATTTCTGCGAGTAGATCAGCACTGTCTCCAACTCAACAGGCCTCAATTGTAGTCAGTTTTTAGTATATTTTTACCTTCTTCTCCTGTTGACTTGTCCCTTCTCTCAGGGGTTGCCACAACGAGTCAACTGTCCTCTGTATCTTCTACTCTGACTCCAACTACCTCCATGTCCTCCCTCACTGCATCCATCAATCTCCTCTTTGTCTCCTATCTGGTAGCTCCATCTCTGGGATCATTCTTCTACCAATGTATCCACTGTCGCTCCTCTGAACATGTCCAAACGATCTCAATCTGTCTTCTCTAGCTTTTTCTCCAAACCTCCCTGTCTGTGTTGTCCCTCTAATCACCTCATTCCTGATCCTGTCCATCCTTGTCTTCTCCAAAGAGAACCTAAATCTTTTTATTGTCGTGTATTTTATTAGATGCATCTTTTTTTCTTTTTCAATATATTTCAAATAACAAGATATTTTAATCATTACGTAGAAACTTTTGTGCCATTTTTGGTTTATTGGGTTTCATTTTTGACAAATAGATGATGTTTCTCTGTTGGGAAACACTTGTCTAAGTCAAACAAGGAATTATGTTTTCTACCAAATCAGAGTCTGGTTGTGGAACAACCATTAACCATGATGTATCACTGTGATGAATCTACTTGAGTTTATTTTTAATAATGATGAGGCGAGAATATTTCTACATTTTTACTTGATTTTAAATCAAATAAGGAGAAAAAGGAAAGGAAAATAATGTTTATGCTAAAAAAGGAGATCGCAACATATGTTGCGAACGTGGTGAAACAGTTATATATATATATATACTGTATATCTGCTGCTCTCATGTTTGCACCATGTCAACATCGCGTCGTGTTAAGAAAGCTGCAGAGAGAAGAAGCTCCAGAAGTGTTTGAGGCACAGACGACGTTCACACACTCAGGCTCTGAGAGATGAAACGACATGCACCGAGGAGCTCTGTTGTCTAAGCAAATTAAAGTATTGGGAACACAACTGGACAAAGATCAGAATGGAACTACAGTGCCGAGCCAAAACGCTGATAAGGACATTCTCACTAACAGGAAAATGGACAAGAAAAAAGCAAGTACAGCAACTAACACAAAGTAGCTCGGAGGCAGAAATCTGTTAAGGCCTGGCACACGCTGCACATTTTTAAATAATCGCATATAAAGGGAAAAAATATAGGAAAAAAAATGCTATTTTTTTTTTCTTTTGACGGTTCCATACTGGGGGGAAAAGACATTTCCAACCACTGTCTTTCAACCTATACTCCCCAGGCTGCACTGCAGGGACACCCATGGACAGAATAATGTAGATTTAGTCCATACAGTGTCACCTCTTACTTATGATGATGGGAATTCTAAAGGTTCTTGGACAGTTTTATATACTTTTTCACCTTAAAAAATAAAATAAATAAAATAATTAAAGCTGTGCAACCAGTTCTTCCTTTGAGACAGTAATTCCTTTTTTTTTCCAATTATTTATCTGAACAAACCCTGGCTGAAGTTACAAAAAATGTAAAAGATATGGATGGACGAATAATGTTGTCTTTTTCATAAAGAAAATAATTTTCAAAATGATATAATTGCACAAATAAGAGCAAAGACAGAGACGGCAGACGATAGCAAGAATAATTACAAAATGAAATGAATCACCAACGCAAACAAACAGCCAGGCTGTTAGTGGAGAATCACAGCGTGTTCAAACCCAGACATGTCCACGGTGCCAGGTACAGACGAGAGCAGCCATGTTTCAGGCCTCGGAACAGGACATGTTATGCTGTTCAATCTGGTTATGAATAGATAATGATGATGACTCCGTCCCGGGGACATAGTGACATGAGACTGTAGGTTGTTAAACGACATGTTAATCCTCTACGGAAGACATTTTGGTTTAGAGCAGTCGTCTTCCACCAACAGATGTCCCATAAGGCTTCAATTTCTGACAGAAGACACCGTGTCTGTCTGGGTTGTCAGCGACTCCTACAACAGTGGTTTGTACTGTACACAGACGTGTTGGACGATCTGCCGTTCAGCCTGATGTCATCTGTTACTTTTTGACAGCTCACTCAGAATGCCACGCAGACGCCTGTGTTTTTTTTTGTCCTGCCGTCTCCCGTATTAATATCTCTCCGCACCTGTGTTTATCTGCACTGGAGCTGCAGCTTCGTCTGCATAACAACACTTTCAGACATGTTGGTAAAGGACGGAGACACATCAGTGCCGTCAGCTCAACCACGTCAGCCAAAGAGAACGGGTTCCGTCAGCTGATGTTGACCAACTGTTTACACGTCACGTTTACGCATTTAGAAGGCGCTTTCGTACGAGGCAACTCACGAGAGGAGAATTAACAATCACGAAAGTCTCCCAAAGACACTGTTGACTCAAGATCAACGTTTGTTGCTCTGTAGCCTGTGAATAGTCCATCGGCTTATCAGT
Organism: Paraplagusia blochii; assembly: GCA_016785265.1. Lineage (NCBI taxonomy): Eukaryota > Metazoa > Chordata > Actinopteri > Pleuronectiformes > Cynoglossidae > Paraplagusia > Paraplagusia blochii. The sequence continues at coordinate 300,661 of JAFBJS010028008.1, forward strand.
TACTAGGTCTCAGGGTCACCACTGCCACCCAAATCACACTGCCCCATACTGCGAGCCTTCCTGTGGGTGGTGAGCCCACAGGACATTGTTATGCTCAGAGAACCTCAGTACCAACCTTGCAGCCGATGGATTCAAACCTGAAGCCTTTCAGACCTTTGTCCACTTCCTAAACCGCGAGGCCACCGCTGCCGTCTGACATTATGATTATTCAACATTATCATTTTAAGAACCTTGCTTGATTTTTAATCTAAAACTTTTCTTGGACAAGTCTCTGGGGGCGTCTCCCGCAGTTTTGACAAGCTTTAATATTACATTTTTGTCAAGAGTTGAGCTGCGTTATGTTTCACTTGATCTGGTATTTCGGACCTAAAAAATTAACTATTTGGAAATCAGAACAAACATTAATTTTTAAATCAAACTTGAAGCTTCAAGGAAGCGTTTTTGAAGCCTGGAGAAAAACACTTTGATCAGATCTGTCCTTCTTTAATCCTCCAGAAGTCGACGTTTAAAGGAAAATCGGATTTTACTGTTGTCTCTCTGACGGAGGCAGGTGTTTGAGACTGGGACACAAGTCTCTGATAGTTACAACGTCTTGTCCGGTCCTGTCATGGCAGAAAAAGCCTTTGTCTCAGGCTGAATTCCAAGGCTCAGATGTCTCAGAGCAGCCTTGACGTCCAGCTGGGAGCGTAGACACAATGGACCAGTGGTTATCTGCCCGTTTTCCACTGCTAGTCAGCAGAGGCAGCAGTTACAAAAACTAATGTTCAGCACTAAAAATTCATTGGTTTGAGACCTACATTATGCAAATAGCAGAGTGCTGCAGTAAACAGAATTAAAATTGCTCTTGGGGTGGAGAGTAATGGTTTTAATAAAATTTAAGTCAGTGCTCAGAGTGGACATGCAGTTGGGGTGGACGATGAGTGACTCGGAGAACATCTCCACCACTCACTGAAGACATCTGAATGACTCTGATTTGAGTGAGGGGATAATTAAGCTCATCTCCAGTTCCACGAGTTTTTCAACGACAACCTCACTGCCCCAGGTCCTCACTGGCTCAGCGCTGATAACCCTCCACGTCCCCACTTAGGCACAAACACATGCACAGGCGGCGGACGACGCAGCACGTTCACAGCGAGGAGGGAGGGAGGGAGGGCGTCACATTTTATCTGCCTGATTCTGGCGGCTGAAGAGAAGGGACGTGGCACCGAGTCAAACGCTGATCGTGTTGGGTGTCTTCACAACCCAGTGACTGGTGGCACAAACATTTAGAGCAGATGTTGTCCTCGCTGAGACGCAGCCAGAGAGACGGCCAGAATAACATTAACATAAAATACAGACAAGCTTCCAAAACATCGACATTCACTGTGTGACTGTCACTGAAGGGAAAATCATTATTCTTTAGTTTGTCTTCAGTATCTTGTCCAGAGTCAACACTGCGCTGACGTACGATTCGCCGATATTGCCCAAACGCTGTCTCCTATTTTCATATCAACCAATGCTAATATAGAAGCGTAGTGTTTGCCTGCTGGTTAGGAGGTTAAGAGCCATCAGCCAATAGAATCCCACTATTTTCTGCCATGCCCCCTATGGGACAGAAAGTTTTTCTCTCCCTCCGTCCCCCACTAGCCAAATTAAAAATACGATGGTTAGATTTTTATCTACTAATCTGTTCAAACAAGTGTAAGAGTTGCGTTTTCAAGTATTCTTTATGCACTGAATATATGAATAAATAAGCTGCAATGCTGCCATCTAGTGACACTTACACAAACAGCTGTTAATCCCTCAACAAATTAATCGTTTTGGATCAGTTTGGATCGAACTCAACCGTATCGGATTGAACTGGATCGATTGTTTAATATTTTTTATGAATCGTTCCTGAATTGGATCCTAGTCTGTGAATCGAGATATGGATCGGATCGTTATGTGAGTGAATCGTCACACCCCTAATATATATATGTGTGTGTGTGTGTGTGTGTGTGTCCATCTAATCTCGCTGTTTTTTTGTGAAATTGCAAATTATTAGTCAAATTATGGTTTTTCTGCCCCACCAATGACTGAACAGTAGCTGGGAATAAAAATGATTTCGTTTGTTTAATTGAAAATAAATAAAGAGGAAACATCATTCATCCATGTATTCAGACCTCCACCCCCTGTACAGTATTCATACAGTTATCAATACCACCAACCTTCTCCACATGTCCATGGGTCACATGGTCAACTCACAGCTGAGGCCACAATGTCCACATTCAAAAGACTCTCCAAACATACAAACCCAGTATTGTTCACCAGACGGCGGCGCGGTTCGGCCCCCACCGCGAGCTCGTCCTTGAGCAAAGGTTGTTCTGCTGAAATATTAACAATATCCCCGATAATTACTCTTGTACGATTCATCAAAGTGAGCAGCGTGTGCAGCCTTGGTCTGTAATATTCCATTTACCGGTTATTGACCCAGGCATCAGGAACCATCAGGGTTCCCAGGCTCACACTGATGAATCCATCAAACCTCAGACGCCACAGTTAACATTTCTGTTTGCTGTTTGGTCAGACTGCTGTTCTCCACCAGTTCTCCCCACATGTCTCAGCCTTTGTCTTCCCCCTCCCTTCCTGGTGTCATGTCTCCTTCAGACCTTCTCAGGTTTTCATCAGGAAACACCATAAATATATTCCCCACATTAGTAAAACCAGTGTTGGCGCCCTGTCCTAATGCATTCCTTCTTTTCTTCCATTCCCTCCCCCTCTCTCTCACTGCCCATACTTCCTCCCTTCCTGACTTCCTCTCTCCTTTTGATCATGGATGTCTTCTTTCCTCCACCTCCTGTTGGCTGTGAATTGATCTGTCAGTCAGCAGGGCAGTAACACCTTCATACTTCTGCCCAACAAGAGCCACGAAGCCGGGAGGACAGAAGAAATGATTCTCACTTTTTCCCAGAGAGTAAAGTAGGATTTAGATTACTCTCTCTGCTGTTGTACCTCATGTCCTGGCCAAACACGACATTTATGAGTAATATAAGTGTCTCCTCCAGGGGGCGTTTGTGCTACAATTTCCAAGCAGCGACGTTAATTATCAGCCCTATAATTGTTAGTGAATCCTAGAACATGCAACATATGGATTTTTTTAAATCTCTAATAAACAAAGAGTTTATCACAGTATTTAATTAAAATATTTAATTTTCTTGTTTGTTCCCTTTTGCCTGATAAAAGATTAAAATGTTATTTATGAACATTTCTAATTTAATTTTAGTTTCATTAATTGCTAAAGAGCCTGACAGGTGGTTTGTTCTGTCACAGATTTAATTGTGTTTTAAAGGAAAATCAATTATTTCAGTTTAGCTGAAAACTAAACCCTAAACTTCACAGTGAAACAGTGTTTTGTTGTTTTGTTTTTTTTTTTTTTTTTTAGCTCTTGGCATGTTTTCACCTGGAGCTCTGATTTACTCCATATGCAACTTGTTTACTTGAAATGCACCACAAGTGATCGGAGTGTGAGTGGGAATAGTTATCAGTCTGTGATACAGTCCGGCCGACAGTCCAGGATGGCAGGGATCGACTGCGGCCCCCGCCCCTCCCCTGCGACCGCAGACAAGGTTAAGCAGCGAGAAGTGAATAAATGAATACATTTCTGCTGCTTCTCCTCGACCCAGGCGTTCAGAGCCTCAAATTTAGTCTGTTTTTCCCTGGAAGGTAAAGGTAACGTGGTTTGAAGTCAGTCACAGAGTGTTACTGTTGTTTACACCGTCTTTCTGACTGACATTATCCCGCCTTCCTCTGGACTCGTACCTAACGCCACGGCTAACGTTGGCTCTCACGGTCAGTCGCTGTTGTTTCCGCTAAATATGCAACACGCTTCGCTGCAACCACAGCTTCTGAAGGCTAACCTGGTCTTCAGCCAACACGGCGCCCTATATCTGTCCTCAGTATTTACCCCCTCAGTTGTTCGCTGCGTGTTTTCCGCCCGACGGAGTCTTTGCAGTCGTGGCGGCGCAGCAGCCGATTTGTTTCACTGGGTTCTTTGCTCACCTCAATCGTGCTAAACTCCAGTTTATTTTAAAAGCAAACTTTGTCTCTGCGCTGCCAGGCAGCACAGGCGGCAGACTTCACACAGAGAAGCACAACACCTCCCGGCATCTGGCTACTGATCAAACAGCAGAGCAGCAACAGTCACAACAATGTTCAAACTTCACTAATGGGCCCAGAATTTCCCCAGATCGTCAGCACAGCTCCCCGTAGCACCAAGAACAAATAAACATAACTCTGTTTTCCTGAACAAGGTACGACGAACGGAAATGACCTGATTAATGTGCAGATCGTCAAACGTGGCGTTCAGGTGTTCGGCGGATAAACGAGTGGCGGTGAATGTTTGTTTTTCTTCCCTCACCTGGTACAGACCCTGTGTTTATTGATTTATACGCCCGTGTTGATACGTTTCAGGGTTTCATCTCAGGAGGCGTTAAAATACCTGCGAGCGCATGAAGAATTAAATTCTGCAGAGTAAAAGTTTGCAGCGGAAAAAAACTAATGTGATCAGCACACTGTCGCTTTAATCACTTATGCTCTGTGTAAAGTAGAAGCAAAACCCACTCTCTGGGAACTAGTGTTGGATGTCGTTGTTGTGTGTGGGAATAAATAATAAAGCAAACCAGCGATTGTGAGTCCGGGTCTGCGAGAAAGTGTTGAGGCAGAGTGACCTCCTGCTCTGAATAATGGCCGCCGGATTTTTCATTTTTCTCCGCTCATTTATCGTCGATCTTCTCGGCCAGTGTGAAGAATGCGTGTCCTCGGGGTAGAGATGCTGAGGCTGCATTAAATTATACACTTTAAAACACCTTTTTCCATAATTCGCTAACTCAATAATTCATTAACGGAAGGAATTTCACCTCAAGCTTCCTGCTTCCTGTCCACGGCATCTTAATCTTTAATTAGTAAAATGACTGGGAATGATAAAGTCAACGTTGCATTCTCAGCACGGGAGAATTGAACTGCAAAGAAAGGAGCGCAGGGAAATATGGCACGGCCAACTCTCCTCAGCTCTTGTAATTGCAGGTTTGTGTAAAAATAATATAAAACACTAATATGATCAAACAAAAATAATAAAATTGTCCACTATTCCTTAGATCTCTTCTTTCATATAAACACCTTTCATTCTGCTCTGTTTTTTGTGTTTTTTTTTTCCCCTCCATCCTGCTGTGAATCTCCTGCCTCCTCGATGCAGACGTAACATCACAGGCCGAGAAAAAAAAAAAAAACATGAACGTGCAGCAGTTTGGAGGTGGAATAGTAACGCAGCGTTAGATCTGAAGTGAGCTTTGAACACAGGCCGGAGCAGCAGCAGCAGCAACTACATAAGTTTATGTCTGGGAAATTAGTCTGCGTTCAGCCTTGAGTATTTTTGGGCGGAGGTTGGAGTTGAATAAAGGCTTCTTCTCAGCTCCAACAAAGTGCTGTATTGTGTTCCCTGCACACTGACGTACAATGGAGCCAACATGGTGATACACAGTCGTGTCCAGACATTCCATGAAATGATGAAGTTAATCGCAAATAACGTTTCAACAGCTGTAAATTCTGCTAAACTGGCTCTGAGGCTGTGACACCTGTGTTCAGGTCTGACTGTTTTATGGTAAAAATCACTGAAGGTCAACGCTGCGAAGGGAATAAAGCAGGTTATGATGGGAAATCTCTGGAAACTCGCATTTAAACAGCACTTAATGGGATTGTTTTTTGTTGAAGAAAATATGAATCGCTTCACTGTTCGTCCCCCTCCAAACTACATCTGTTGGTAATTATCATTAACGTGGAGCATAATAACCGTAATAAAATGTTGATTCCAATATGTCTGACAGCGTTCTGCTGATGTGGAAAGAAGCAGAAGTGTCTGGAGCAGAGCGCCTCCTGTTGAAGTGTCGAGATTTCAACATTTCACAATCCAACTGCACACACACTTCATTTGCTTTACGTTTTTTTTTTTTTTTTTTACCCTGCACTTCTGCCATTAACTGACAAATTCCCCGTGCAACAGACTAATTACCAGTTCCATTTGCATTACCAGGTCCTGGTGAGTTTTTTTTTTTTCTCAACAGATAAAATCTAAGTGTTTTGCATCTCATTCTCCACAGGCTGGTAAACAGCCGGCACTGAAGAGTGAGACACAGAAACAGGGGAAGTGTCGTAGCCAGTGTGTAGATGTGTTTGTAAAAGGAAACTGGAAAAAAACCCAGTTTGATTTATTTACTGATATTTTGTTTTCTATTGTCGACAAAACAACCGGTGAAATGATGGATATTAATCTACTCAGAAAAACCACATACCTCCTAATAAAAGGAATTTCACAGTAAGAAAAAGTGGAATATTCAATATAATTCCACTGTCAATCCACTCTGTAAAAGGAAACTAAGGCCCGGGGTCCAGATGTGACCCATTCAGCTGGGTTATCCGGTCCTCCAAATTCTTCCCCTTCTCTGCAGTGCCCATGTTTCTCCTGTATACGGTGTAGTGAGAACTAAAAGCATCTTAGCATAATAGCATGGCTTTTATGCTGTCACAAACACTCCATCAAACTGTCCCTCGTGTCCATTTTGATGGACTTATTATGGGCTGTGAGTCACAAAGTTGCCCACACTGGTTTTAGACGAACTCTACAAGTAGCAGTTTTCCTTTCAATGGAGTTAAAACACCATCTCCACCAGCCCAGCAGGTGTCTATGGAGGCTCCAACAGCAGCTCAGCTGCACCTGTCTTGCATCAGACCGGCCTCTGGAGCCCAGGGGCAGTAAATGTGTCTGTGATTGACACTTGTCAAATGGACTGCGGGGGCAGTAGAGTGACAGGCTTCAGTGAAGTTTTGAAAGCACAGCAATCATTAAATTCCACCAACTGTGTGAAGTGGAACTCAGAGTGAGATTTTTCTTGACATTTCTCTACAGTATATATTAACATTTCCATTGTTTCAGATTAGTCAGAAATAATCTTTTTCATCACGTGGACAATGTACAGAAAAGATTAAATTAATCTTTCACAATTAATCATGATTCTCTTTTTTTTGATAACAAATAATCGTGATTAATGGTGATTAATCCACAGCTAAATCGGCTTTGTTTCCATGTAATATTGCATCAGGCTCAAAAGTCCTACACTTGGCTACACCGATGGTTCTCAACTGGTGGGTGCCGACCCAAAAGTGGGTCGCAGACCAGTAATGAATGGGTCGCGAACAGCTGGTCAAAAATAAAAAATAATGTGAATCAGCTGTTGGGCATGTGTTTTATTTTAGAAAATCTCTTATTTTGAAAGGCACATGCTGTTAAATAAAATGAGTTAAAAGTTAAAAGAAGTGATTTTTCAATGTTTTTCTTTCTTTTTCTTGAGACCAGTTGAGAACCACAGAGCTACACCTATGAAATCAGAAGATGAGAAGACCCCCAAGTCCACTAAGGAGCGTTTTTGGTCCAACCTCAGTGAGACCCTCTTACCTTGCCAATGTACTGGTAGTCACTGCCTGTGTACTCCTCCTGCAGGAAAAACTGGTTCCACATCCATCCCCGTTTGACTCTTCGAAGCTGTTTCTCTGCTCTGATCGCTGCCCCACTTCCTGTGCCGTCCACCGCTTCTGTTCTCCGTGAAATCAAAGACAGGCCTTCCAGGGACAGGCAGAGACAAAGCCAAGTGATGCACAACGTGAGAGTCCTCATTGTCCTGGGCTGCGGGTGCTGGATCTACGGGTCACCGATGCTTTTATCTGTCCAGCTGGATCACCACCGACTGGCAGACGGGTCCACCGGTCATAGTCTTCAGGGTCTGTGAACACAGGGAGGGAGAACAGCACAGATCAGGTTTGGACTCTTCATGGATTTCTTTCCCTAAACACAAACGTTTCATATGGGAGTGCAGACTTATATGGAAATCGACTTTAAAAAAAAATAAAAAAACACAAGACGGGGGAAAAAAAACAGGGTTGAAATGTGGGAGCGTTGTGTTTTTTATGGTTCTCATGTAGATCTTGAACTCGTTTGTGAGTCCGAGTACAATAACAGCAGCATCAGTGGCCATGGAACAATAGACAATCTTTTATAACAGACCATTAACCAGGGATGTAAACTTCTGCTTACTCAGAAATCGTGCTTTGACAGGGTTCCCTAAGAACATCACACCCGGCGCCTCCAGCTGTTCTCACTGCTATTTCACTGCAGTCTTTCTAACAGTTAAATTGTTCAAAAAAAAGAAAAAAAAACTAAAATGAAGAAGATTTTACTTTTATTTTTAAGATTTTCCTTTTCACAAGTGTCACTTTAATGAAACTGCTAACGAGCTCTATGATTTAATTAAGGCGACAATGAGGTGAAACAAAAAAAGAAGTTTGAAGCCGTTCTTCGTGAAAACATCTCTGTGGTCGGAGCAGTTCGTAAAATCAAAGAAGTCGAGTCAATCACCGAAAAACTTATGGTCAAACTCTGAGCCAAAAATCCTGTCGTCTCAATACAACGACTAAATAAACGCCGGCTTCAACGGTTTACAACTTTCTGGGTTCAGATTTCTGAGCTCCTTGAGAATCCACCATTTTAAACCAGGGACAAAAATGAAAGACACAAAAGATCGATTTCCTTTTCACTCTCCCTGCTGATGATCCTTGATCCTCTTTCAGGAAGCGACGTCTTCGTCTTTTGAATAACTAAAAAAAAAACCACAACATGTCCAAATGGTGGTCAACTGTTGACCAGAGTCTACTCAAAAATGAAAACTCACAGGAGATGAGAAAGTTTTCCGACTTCAAGGTCTTTTCATGGAAATATGAGACACAACCCAATCCAGCTGTGACGTTTGACAAAAGTTTTCTTTCAAAATCCAAAAGACTTCTCCCTTAATGGCTTCCTGCACTGCATCAATAAATCCATACGTGATGATGATGACGAAAAAAACACAAACAAAACCCTGTCCCACAATGACAACCCTGAGGGACAGAGGTGTAAAGACACGTCCAGATCCAGGACAACAATCTGTTTCCCTTCGATCAAAGTCACATCCAAAGCATTAAAAATGACTTTCAATAAGCAGCAGAGATGCTGTTCTGGTCTTCGTCCCCTTTGTCAACAGAAGAAGAAAAACCACAGGACTAATCACTCAGTCCTGTGAGTTTGTTGTCCCACTGTCCCTGCAGAGATGGATTTCAGACCTAATCTAACAAATCTGTTCACTCGCAGTTCACTTTTGAACCAGCAGTCAACAGCTCACCACAGCATCAGCAACGGACCTTCTCATCGGAGACATCACTCAACGGTGCTTGGAGTGGAGCGACTTTAACGAGATAGTGCGGCTGTTTAGGCAGTAAACTAATGAGACACAGAGCAGGGACGCTCGTCTCTGGCTCGTGTCCTTCCTCGTCTCCAGTTGCATTAGAGCCATTACGCCCTGCTTTATGGGAAGGCTTTAATTGAATCACATGAAGAGCACGTGAGAGTAATTGATTCTGGTAGAAGGCGTTAACATCGTCTTTACTGTCCCTCCTGCCCCCATTACCCTGTCCTCGTCCTCCCCGTCCATTAAAGCACAGTAAACAAACACATTTGTTTTATCCCTAATAGTTTCTCATTTTTAACAAAAGGAATAAAAAAACCTGGTAATTGTAATAAATTTGTTGACAATCCGTTGTTACAGCGCCCCCTTTTGTGTATTTTTTGACCTGACAACTTCTGTTTAGACCTGGATTGACCTGATCGTCACTAAAAATGAATAATTTTAACAAGAATTAGACAAAGAAATGGTATAAAATCTTTTTTTCTGCAATAGCTCAGTGCTGCCTCAAGGGGGCCACAGACCACCCGTGGGAAACAAAGGTTTTTTTTTATCTTTAAGCAGTTCAACAAAGGTCTCAAACTTGTAGTGATGCTGGTTTGGACTGGATTAGTCAATGTTTTGAGTCGCACAGAAAAAAAATATTCACAGTCCATTTGAATATCAGCTGCGGCCCACTAGTGTTCCACGGCACAGAGGTTGAGAATCAGTCTGCATTAGTGTTCATGTCACTCCGTGGAGTTCTTCTGGTCCATCACTGGGAAATTCTCACCACAGGATTATTAAAATAAACTGCTCCTTCAGCCGTCTGGACATCAGACAGATCTGAGGCGGACGGATGCCAGGAGACGACAGCTTCCAACAAAAACTGCCAACTTGACGACTCACGGATCCGACCGACGCCCACGGCTGTGTTTTGATACAACAGGAAACGGTGACGACGACTTCGGGGTCAGAGGAGAGAAGCAACCGCCACGATCCTGCAGCCCTGGTCATCGGCCAACGGCTCAAATGTGCACGATTATGATTAGTGTGAACTGGACACTTTCCAAATAATTCCTGGATTTGCCGTCATGCATGTTGACAGAGCGTCGCTGCTCAAACATCTACTTGGCAGTGGTGGAAATCTATCAGGAGTTGATCTTGGGCTTAGCTGCACAAATGCAGCCGCTGCAGCGACTCCATGTAAACAAAGCATGTGGATAAAACTGCGAGCGCTGCAGCGGAGATTACAGAGGGTCTGACGGCACAGAACTGTTGGACCAGTGTGACGGTGAGATTCTGGGGGAAGAAAATGTTCAAACTGGGGCAGCGCCGTGTCATCCATGTTTGATTAAGGTTAACAAATCAGATTCTCAGGGTTAGGGTTGGAACTCCTCGAGTTAAAACTAATTTGTCTGAATACTGATGGAATGTTCCGTTTCTGGCGTCTCTTTATCTCAGGAGCGGGTAAACATTTTTTTTCTCTGGACAAGGAGACCTGGTCACGAGGAGATGGATGTTGTGATTGTGTGAATTGAGGTAATGGTTTGTAAAGGTCATGTTTAAAGGCCAGAAAGCAGAGATTCTTTGAGCAATTTTACACCATTTGATGGGGAAATGCATGAAACATATCAGGAAGAAGCAAATATAAAATTATATATAATATATTACACAAATTACTTTGATGGGTGGGAATAAAAGGGGCAGTTTTGGGCCCTAAGCCATAGTTTTCTCCTACTGGCTCTACTTTGTGTTTCACGCAGCATCTGACCATGACATTTTATTGTGAAATGCAGCAACTAAAAAGGGTTGAATAAGTTCCCCGCTGATGGGAAGGTTCATGCAGTGTGATTTGATTGGTGGTCATGGAGACAGCTACCACAGCAACCTGGTTAGAGACAAGGATGGATGGTTGGGTTGTGTGTTTGATTCCCGGTTTGGTATTTGAGGTTCTATGCCAATAGGCAAGTGGCAAAACCTGTAGTCTGAAAATCGTCAAACAATGGGACGACTTTTACAGGAAAATGGCAGCTGGAGAGGAGTGTACACTGCTGTAATGCCTACATCACTACAAGCCTCCAGTCACTAGGTGGCAGCAACACATACAGATGTTCGTACAAAAACATTTCTGTTCCCAAGCGGACGCCACGACAGAAGATATCTGAGGACGACTGCAGTAGAAATCTTTTTTTTTCGGACACTAATGATGCTAATGACAGATGTAACTAATTATTAAGTTATTTGTTGAGTCTGGAAACTGACCCTTTTTGAAAGACAAAAAAAAGACTTTCCACCAGTGAATAAAGATGGTTGATCATCACTAGACTAAAATCTCTTCAAAAACATCAGCAGTGGTAGTTTCCAGTAAGCGTAAACACAGTTATCGGATCAGGGAACACAAACAAAGTTAAGTTAAAGCCAAGAAAAACCCGGGTCTGGAGGCGGAGCTGGAGTCTCTGCCAGACAAACTCAGTCCTTGTGACTTTTCCAACTGCAGCTCAGAAAAACAAGATCCTCACTCCATTCTATGACACCGTGACTGGAGCGGAGGAACCAGAGCAGCAGTCAGTGGACAGGTCCTGTCGGAGGACGGCGCCACACGCTGCCTAGACAGTGCAACCGCAACTCCATCCACTCTGATGGACCAGCCAGGGTGGGGGACAAATGAGGAGGAGGAAGTCGGCTGAGGATAACTTCCTGTCCTAATCTCCTCTCCATCATCTACGCCAACTGTGATAAATGTTTGTGACCTTCAGGTGGCGATCACGCACCCTCCCTCACCCTTCCACAGTTGCAATTGCAGTGTGTGAGTGTGTGTGTGAGTGTGTGTGTGCCCACAGTCAGACCTCTGACAACTCCCACAGGACCAATTAGAGGTGAAAAAAGGGAGAGTCTCAGCAACAGAGCAGACTGGTGCATGGGTGTGAGAAGGAGAGTGTGTGTGTGTGTGTGTGTGTGAACACACCCCCCCCCACACACACACACACATATGTGACAGGTACACACCATGCCACCTACTGCCATCAGGACAGGCCGGTGGACAACATCCGTCCAGCTCCAACAGTCTCTCATTGTCTCTCACTGCCTCTCTCTCAGACCCAAACACACACACACACACACACGCACACACACACACACACACGGCCGTCAGGTGACCGCTCAGTGGCGGTTAGCCATGTGAAATCTCATTATGAATAAACCTTCAACTAAGAGCAGGATGTGGAGCTTCCTGACAACAAGTTCTTCAAAAGTGAACTTTTTTTTTCCGCAGATCTTTTCTGATCTCAATGACGCTGCCATGAATCATTCCCTTTTAAGAGCGCCACACGGTGGGAGCACGGAGACCCGCTGTCAATTAGCCGTCCTGTCATTCAGGTGCTCAGCTCTCCGCTCTCCGTCAGGACTTCCCGAGCCACTTAGCGGTGAGTCTGTCAGTCAGCCAGGAGCTGACACTGTGAGGGTGAGACAGTCAGACAGTCAGACAGACAGCCAGGGAGTCAGGCAGTAACCCAGTTTGGGCTCAGTCGGCGTAAACATCCAACGTGACAAGGATACATATGGTAATGAGAAGAATTCACTGGAAAGAGTCTGTTTGTCTATTGACACCACCACCACCACCATCATCATCTGCGCCGCCTTCACCTGGTACATTTGTCATTAAATACTGTCTTACAATACAGTGGAACACCTTATATGGACGCTCCAGTCTCTGGGATTGAACAACTGCACAGTAACTAGATGGAACCATTGACAGGATGAACAATGGAACAATAGAACGATGGATCAAAGCATTGAACCATAGATAAATGGAATGATAGAACAACAGAACCTTAGAACAATGGATGGATTTGCATTAATCTTAAGGAGTTCTCTTAAGAAAATTCCGGAACACAAAATCTGTTGTCCTAAAATCATGTCGTCATGAGGAAGAGGGCGGGAAACATTTAGAGACCAACGTCAATCAACACGAGCCAATCACAACTGTTTGTTGGCCAGAAGGCGGGACATCTTCACAGACGTCCAATCAACGAATGCGTGTCACAAAACACCCACCACTCCGTCCCACAGCTGGTCCAATAGGACAGATATTTGGAAGTATTTTCCATTTAACTGAAGCAGAAAACCAGCTTCACTGTAACCTGAGTCCAAACAACTATTTGTCCAAAAATTTTCAAGCCTTATCTCCAGACACCGACCCTGAGAGTCCAGTAAAGAGAATTTACTAAAACTACAGTCAACATTTCATTATTATACACGTCCATGTATACGTTAACTAAATAAAACATCAGGTCCGCCTGGAACCATGTGGAGTTCCTCCTCTGCAGGCTTTCATTTTCAGCAGGTGAAATATTACAGCTGGCCCAGTTAAAGGTCTGTTGTCACAGAGAAGGTTAAGGTCATCTTATAAATTGAGATAACGATACACTTTTGGACGATCCGTCCTCAAAAAACATTTACGGTATTCTGTGATTTTTTTTTTTTTTTTTTTTTGCAGTCAACTAGAAACACACAGAGCCTCAGCAGCCCTGCGGCAAAAGCAGCCAGTTACCTACTGCTGCTGAGGTAAATGTAGGGTTGAGCCACAATTTGTGGAAGTGAGGCAATCAAGTAGTCAGCCTGGACAAAAACACCAGGTTACAAATGGAGGAAGGCAGTACATCAACACGTAGAAAAGCAGTGTCACAGCTACAAACACAGCAGGGGGCGTGGCATTAATATGGGTGTGGCCATGACTACAGGTCCAAACAAGCAATTTTTCAGTCGAGCTGCTATGACAAATGATTATCACCTCATCCTCGATCATGAAAAAATCAAAACGTTTGATTGTGCAGAGAATGGAACAAACATCCTGGGAAGTAAGTTTTTCCGAGTATTATTGACATCGTATCTCAGAGAGGAAATGCTGAGGTTCTCCTTAGGAGAGACAAGGATGGACAGGATCAGGAACGAGGTGATTAGAGGGACAACACAGACAGGGAGGTTTGGAGAAAAATATTGAGATGGTTTGGACGTGTTTAGAGGACAGAGGGACAGTGGTATGGAGCTACCAGGTAGGAGACAAAGGATGCAGTGAGGGAGGACATAGGGATAGTTGGAGACAAAGGACAGCGGGAGATGGAAAATGTTGAACTGTGGTAACCCATGAAAACGGGACAAGCTGAAAGGAGAAGACATTGAAGACAGATGCTTCCATCTTTTCCTGTTATCTGCTCCAATCTTATCTGCCTTTCATGCTTTGAACAATGGAATAATATAGGCAACAAATTAAAGAATCGTTTTCTGCCCAATTAGGTGAAATTGGATCATTTTCCACAACACGCCTGATGATCTCTCACAACACAGTGGTTGAATCACTGGTTTAAGTCGCCAGAAGCTTCAAAACCTCCCTGCAGTACCTCTCCAGGCCTCTAGGTGTCTCATCAGCCTCTGTTGCCAAGTGAATATTACACGTCATTATAGTCAAATCAAAGAATGAATAATAGCCTCTTGGATTCTATTACTACATTCTATAGCTGATGAAGACGAAGTCAAGAAAAACCAGGACAAGAAACTACAGAAAAGACACTTTTACTCACCAGCCACGACAAGAATCCAAGGTCTTGAAGCCAACAGGTTTGTGGGTTTGTTAGTCAAGAACCTGCTGAAAAGACGCTTTTCATGACGCTTCGTCACGGATTAAAGTCCTTTCATCTTGCCTTTAATCTTTAAAGAGATAAAATAAAGAGGAACTAAGAGCCAACCGTTAATTAGAACCTTTTTTTTTAATCAAGGACACATTGATAACAATGTGTCTGACTGTCAGAACACACGGCTGACACTGTGTTCTCTCACTGGGAGTTCATGGAAATTACCATCATCTGTGACTGGGAGCAACAGACACTTGCCATAAATGTCAGTAGGTGGTGTGTGGCACTAGCACATGTGAAAATAGAAGAGAAAGACGTGTGAACTGGGAGTAGATGTAACACAGGTGGCGCTGACGATTAGATTGTGCCGCAAAACATCTTCATTACTTGTTAGAATTTTTTTTTCCCAGTCATGCAGTTTGTTTCCCTTCAGAATTGTTCGTACTTTAATCGTTCCCTTTAAAGATCAAGGTGTGTTTAGGTTTAAAGAAAAAGGATTAAAGCAACAGTGAAACTACGGTCATGGGTTCAATTACCGCAGGTCCGTCCTCTATCATCAGACACTGATGTCAAAATTCTATTTTTAGAATTCTCCTTTAAACATCAAAAATACAGTAAATTGGTGTCAAACTCGAGGTTCGTGGACCAAATTGTGGCCGGCAATGTAATTTTTATGACTTTGGGAGCTTATAATAAAGTCCTGCTGCTGAATTTATTGAATTGATTAGTTTTAATTTATTCTTTATTTAAGTTAAAAGTTAATTATTTTAATTATTTTTGGGGTTTTCCATTCTTTACACAACAATGTAACCTCGATACAACCAGCTTCAAGGTTGAAGGGCCCCACAAAGTTAAGTTTGACTTTGAGAGCCCTGGTCTACATCGAAGCATGACTCGCAACCATGTGCTCAGTAGCGCCTCTAGTGGCCGTTTGTGTACGTTGCAGTGACACACTGTTAATTTCTCCTTCACGAAAAATACAGTAAAAGAAAAAAACATTTATCTTTTAAATACTGCGATAATTATATTGGTACTACATTAGTACACGATGAAAACTCCTGACTGAGCTTCGTTGACTCTCTAGGTGGCAGCAGGGTCAGCTGTAAATAGACGTTGACTTTGTTGTGGAGCTGGCAAAGTCAACTGTTGAAATGCTGCGAGCTGTTGATTTAAAATTGCTCATGAACCGCTGACCTCTAGTGGAGTTGCCAGTGGGCGCATTAGATCATATTAGTGCTTTATTAGAACTGAGCCGCTGCTGCCCAGACAAATTAAAAGGGAGACGGTGCACACGGTTACCTGACTTATTTATTGAAAAGGCAACTGTACGAGGTTGTCTCTGGTCCAGATTCACCATCACTCTGTTATTAGGAGCTGGGTTTTTTTTTTTTTTTACTTATTGCTAATGTGTACACATTTGTACAAGCAAGGGACGGGAAAAACACATCAGCAAATACTGTGGACATGTTGGACAATGAGGCTGGTGACCTTTCCAAGGATGGAGCCTGTCTCTCTGCTAAGATTATAACAGAGAGACGGGTCTTTTTTTCAGGAAGGGTTGCAGAGACACGGGGCTAAAAAAAAAATACCCGTGTCAGGACTTCATTTGTCTCCCTGCACATGATGACGCCCCAGGTACTGACTCCAAAAACTCTCTGATCAGACCTGGGCAAACTGTGGTCCGCAGGCTAGATGTGGCCCCTTTTGGTTCAGTTTAATCCATTCCAAATAACACTATTAATGTGCATTAGTTACTTATGTCAATATATTATATTCTATATCATATCATAGTGATCTGTGATAGAAGAGAGTCAAGGTGATGGGAAAGGGTCACAGGACAGTGGTGAGACCAGACATGATGGGCGGATTAGAGACACTGAATAGACAGAAGACAGGAGACAGAGCTGAAGGTGGAGGAGTTAAAGATGCTGAGATTCTCTTTAGGAGAGACAAGGATGGACAGGAATGAGGTGATTAGAGGGACAACACAGACAGCAAGGTTTGGAGAAAAAGCTAGAGAAGACAGATTGAGATGGTTTGGACATGTTCAGACCAGGGACAGTGGATACATTGGTAGAAGAATGATCCTAGAGATGGAGCTACCAGGTAGGAGACAAAGAGGAGATTGATGGATGCAGTGAGGGAGGACATGGAGGTAGTTGGAGTCAGAGTTGAGGAGACATAGGACAGGGGGAGATGGGAAATGTTGACTCAAAGCTTAAAGGAGAAGACTTATGTTAATATATAATATATATGCACCACATTCTGCCACATATTAAATTTTAGGATTCCACTTTTGTGGCCCTCAGGAGCCATAAAGAATTAAATTTGATATTTTTAGAATACAAAACTTACAAAAATAATCATCAACTGCAGAAAAATGTATTAATATATTAACCCTAAACATTAATGAACTGACCCTTCAAGGGGAACTGGACTGTGGACTCGGCCCAACATTTAAAAAAACAAAGAAGTTTGAAGCTAAAGTTCTGCTCCTCACCCAGTCAGTGTTTCCTGAATCAGTGCAGCATCAGCCCATTAGCTTTCACTGTGTTCACGTTGACAAGTCATCACGCAGCCAGACAGACTCGAGCTTCCTTTGTTACAAGGCAGGAATCAATAGCAACACATCAGTGCCAACGCTGCACAAAGACACAGCCGTGTGTGTGTGTGTGTGTGTCCTCAGTCGACTGTTTACATGGTCGTCAGTTAGTTGAAGAAGATCAACCATCATCATCTTCTTCCTCTTTGTTAAAACATTTATTCTAAGACAGAAGTCTCAGTGAATGTTGGTTTATTACAGTATATACAGCAGTCCACATGTTCACCACAGGGTCCTGACAGAAATAGCTGCACGGGAGTGTGTGTCTGTTTGTGTGTGTATGTGTGTCTGACCATTAACCTGACCACAGGGTCGGCCTACATTAGAACATTAATCACACACTCCAGCTGACGTAGCCAGACTCTCCGGCCCATTATTGCAGCCAGACTTTAGTAGCAAAACACTTTTAATAAAGTATTATATTTAATAACCGAAATTAAGGGAGCCAGGAAGAAGAAATGAAAATAATGTTTCAGGGAAATATTCCCTTAAAAAAAAGAGAATCGATCTGTTTGGTTTCCTGTTGTTTTGCTGAGAACATTTTTTTATCTACTCCATGGCTGTTTTAGTTAAACTCACAGCAGGAAAAAAATTAAAAACTGGGACAAAGTCGTGATTGATGGGAACGGTTCCTGTTCTCCGTTCTCTTCAGATCTTCTATGTAGAATATTTTTTCATCTCTTCTTCACAGACCAACAACAACAAACAAACAAACGCTCTTCAGCAAATCCCACACATCTCTTCTACTACAGCTTCTGTCAGTCTATAATGTCTATATGTACAGTATATGGACCCAAAATGACCACACTGTAGGGCCAGATTGGCCCCCCAACCTCAGTTTGCACATACCCTGTGTCAGGTAGTAGAGAAGGTTTTTGCAAAAATAGTTTAATAAAAGTTAAAGACTGTTTCAGATAAACACTAGTGCAAAGACGAGGGAACTATTCTCTTTCAGCTGGACAGTGGACATCACTGTGGTCAGTGGGACACTGTCTCACAATCACACACAGGGCGGGGTTAGAGGAGCGGGACAGGGAGGGGGGCTGTAGTGATGGATACTTTTTATATCCTGTAAACAACCACTAATCTACTAAAGACAATTTGGTCTTTGTCCCTTGTGGACACAGTCACAGGAACAATGTTCCTGGAGCCGTGTTCCTATAGTGGTATTTAGCGCCCCATGCTGGCCAGGAATATCAGTTAAGTGCTACATGTTGGAATAGTAAACGACAAATCAATAATGCAAAAAGGAATCAATCAAATCAGCTTATACAGTCAGTAAGGCTGCATTCAACCACATCAGTTACACAATTCCTTCAAACTTTGTGAGTATATTTCTGCCTGTTTCCTGCAATACCCACATTTCGCCTATAGGTGGCGTAAACAAGGATAAAAGACAACGTTTACCTGTCATTGGGCTCA
Organism: Paraplagusia blochii; assembly: GCA_016785265.1. NCBI lineage: Eukaryota > Metazoa > Chordata > Actinopteri > Pleuronectiformes > Cynoglossidae > Paraplagusia > Paraplagusia blochii. The sequence continues at coordinate 319,572 of JAFBJS010028008.1, forward strand.
CAGATCAAAAAGTTTGACCACGTCCAAACTAAGACATTTAAACAATTTGGGTTTTCCTGTTTGCTGCCCTCTTGTGGTGCATTGCGGTACCCTGGAATTTTGATATTCTGTTGTTGGTGTACATTTTTTTTTCGCAAGGATTGAATACCTGATCTGAAACACGTACATAAACAAGTATTGCACCCTAACCCTTCATAGGGGCTACTTGCCTGTGTGTGTACACACAAATCTACTTTATTCTTCAACGTACAACGTAATATCAAGCGGCCATAAAGGTGTCATTTGTCTTGCATTGTTGCTTTTCACCTGCAGGTGCTGTGTAAACCGACTGAAGCGCACTGATAGAGGTTTGATGTATCACTGGATTCACCTGGGAAATAGCGCAGTGAGGCTGCAAATATACAGAGGAAATATGTGTTTTCCTGGAGATAAATATGGCATTGAAACTATTGTGAAAAACCCCGAATTGTGGAGAAAATCAAGCCTGAGAGTAGGAGAGGACGGCGCTGAAACACCGCTGTGGGTGTTGACTGTGTTCAACGTAAGGACGCACAGAAAATCTGAATGTTTTATTGTTCTGTTGATCACGGATCGTTGGTAACTACAGCCGACTGTCACGGTCGGTGATTTATACTCACTGACTCTTTATGATTAAGTTTCGCTCCATATTCAGTTCATTTAGAAGGAGTTCAACTCTGTCGCCGAGCATGAACCACTGTCCTCATGTTGATTCTGGAGTTATAATTTGCATTGCTTTACATCTGAATAATATTTACCTTACACGAACCGTCCCAGATGTTTGTCACTGGCTGGATTTGTAACAGTTCAAGGTTAATCTGTTTTCTTTTCCTTTAAGCATCATCTTTAATGCAGCCACTGTTTCCGTTCTGAATGCACTAGGCAGAAATCTGATAAAGCTCTCCTCAGGTTTTATACCTTATCTACTCCAGGTAGTGCGAGACACTGGATACTGGACCTGAAGTGGAGTCAAAGCCTCTCAAATGCTGATGGTAAGAAGGTTTATGGAGTTAATAGCTCCATCTCACAGGAGGCTAAAGCCTGGCTCCACCAGTGAGTTAGGGTTAGAAGTTGGAACTTAGAAAACCATGATGACGTTGGAGACATTTTAATCTTTTTTTCCCCATCATCCTATCACTTTGTCCATTTCCAGGTTGCAGGGACGGCTGTCTTCACGACTGCCTCTCAAATCACACTGCACCATCTCGTCTTCAGAGACCACTGAAAGCCAACTGCCCTCACCAGGATTCCATCTTCTCCAGGAATTGAACCCTGACCATTTTCCAGACTATAAGGTGAATTTAAAAACCTCTTTCATTGACCTACTGTGGACAGACAAATACGCTAAATCTTCAGTTTCACATTATAAAGTTTCCATATGGTCTCGCCCTGGTTGTAGGTGTGAATCGTAGCGTGAATTACAGTGTGAATGGATTTTCCCCTTCAGAACAACAAGAACAACATTAAAAAAACTGCCGTCGCTTAATGTTCAGTTTCTTTTGTCCCTGATCTGAACCGCTACATTCTGTCCTCAGATCTCACCACAACAAGGACAGTTAAGTTGGTTGGAGAAACCATGGAGCCACATTCCTGACCATGCATGAACACCATCCATCTACAGAGCTGGGTCTCTACACTGCCCTCCTCTGACCTACTGCAGTTACAACAGCAAATCAAATGTATTTTCCAATGTATTCACCTGATTTAATGGCAGATTTAATATAGAAAAATGAGACAATGATATGTCGCCGAATCAACCGGTTGGAGAGTTAAATACCTCAGCCTTTTCTAGAAGAGTCCACAGCTGCTCTCAGCGCGCTCCACTGAGCTGAATGAGCTCTGCAGCCACCGCAGGGATTATCAACAACAGCAGAAAGGTGGCGCACACTCCACTGACGGTACAAGTGAGCAGAGAAATCCCATCTGAAGGGTCCACTCGCACTGCTTCACTATTTAACATTTAAAACCCAAAACGTTTCACTGCCACGCCACCAAATTTACTTAAGGTCAGGACCTGCGGTGGTGCCTTCAGGGTCGGCCTGGGACATTTGACAGAGACACATGTGGCAGACACTGTCTGGAAAAGAGTGTCCAAGACGTTGAAGCAGAGATAAGACCGTGCTGCAGGTAGAAGAGGGAAGAGTTTCTGGTCCACTGACCCCTGGTGGTTGTCAATATCCCTCTGAACCGATCCATGTTTGACACCAGGTGTGGTCAAACTACGGCTCATGGGCTTCATTTTGCCCATTTAGCTGTGTATTCCAGCCTGGCAAACTTTGCAAAATCATATATTTGATTTGTTTTGGGATTGGATGTCCTTCCTTTTCCCTGCAATGCCCATGCAGGAAGCTAAAAGCTATTTAGTATTTAAGCCTTTTTTACCCGACTTCTAAGAAGTTTGTCAAAGTTTCTTTTTCTTCTTGGATGTAGGATAAGGTCTGGACTCAATAATAATGTCAGATATGAACATAATCTGAACAAGTTTCGGGGGCAGGATTGAAGAGCCGGACGGACCACTTCCTGGCCCCGGGCCGTAGTTTCCCATGCCTGAGTTAGGGGGACGGCAGCTGGAGACAACAGCGCCCACAGCAGGGGGGTACACTGACACTGATTGGACGACAACTTCCACATCCATGAACGTGGTGACCACACCCCTCTGACGTGTGGTTACCTCAAAACTATGACGTTAACCAACTCGTTGAGAGATCGTAACTGAGCGACAACAGACGGCTCCGTCTCTGGGAACCATCTGGATCTTTACCTGCTGTGTGGTAATATGGCCTGATGAGATTCTCCGACAGTGAGAGAGGAGGGGCAGAACCTCCAGAAGAGCAGCGGGTGGAGAAGGGGAGGGCGGGTGGAGGGTTCCAGCATCATCATCTCATCCTCACTGCTGTGAATATTAAGCACTGCTGAGGGAAATCATTGTGTATCTGTGTCGTCCAGATGTCTGTCGTGCTGCTCTGGTGTCGCTTGTAACTTGTTGCTCTGGTTTTCCTGAATGTCTGGTATTCCGAAGCTGCCGGAATGGATTTTTTCCCCTTCAGAACAACAACGAAAAACAAAGAAACTCCCGTCGCTTAATGTTTGTGCCTGATCTGAACCGCTACATTCTGTCCTCAGATCTCACCACAACAAGGACAGTTAAGTTGGTTGGAGAAACCATGGAGCCACATTCCTGACCATGCATGAACACCATCCATCTCCAAAAGCACAGAGCTGGGTCTCTACACTGCCCCCCTCTGACCTACAGTTACAACAGCAAATTAAATGTCTTTTCCAATCTATTCACCAGATTTAATGGCAGCCTCTGTGTTTTATGTCTCGGCTGCAGCGACGCTGTTCCGCCTCCACCTTCTCTGCATCTGCACTCATTGAAAACAGACATGTCCATATGGTCCAACCTACCAAACACATCTGTTGGACATGACTGGAGATAATGAAACCAGATCCAGACCTGACAGAACTGGAATTAACACCATCCACATGTGATGCCATCACTAAGGATGGACGCGCTGATGTCAATACATCACTCAGGACATATTGACATTAGCCTGGATACAGCCTACATTCTACTGAGACATCAGTCCAGATCGATGTCTTCTGTCTCAACGCGGCGCCGTTCCCTCACAGATTTGAGTGGCAGCAACTAAATGTTAATCATCAGTCCTGGAAAACAACCATCTAACACTTGAAAAGGTCATCACACACTTCCCTGTTTCCTCTAGAATCTCAATGCACCAGAAGACTCTTTGAACTTCTTTATGAAAATATAAAAAATCTTTGTCAGGTATTATTTCTCCATCAGGAGATTCACGGAGACTGGAACTGGTCCCAGTCTGACGATTTCTTTCAATTTCAGGAAGGAATCAGTGGTAAAAGGTGCAGCTGTTTTCACGTGTCTCCGTGAAGGTGTGGTTAGAAGTGGGACGGTGTGATGTCATCACGGATGTGACGTCAAAACATGTCAAGGTTGTTCATGAAGTCTCATGTTCTGATGGGTTTTAGTTTTTAAAATCAAGAGAACGCTTTTTATTCAACTTTTCTCTGTGGAAAAACAGAAGGAAAATGACTTTATATCCAATCATTTCCACGTTGAAGTTATATTTCAGTTTAAATGGCATCAGTTTGTCATAGTTTAGTTTTAAAACATATTAAAGAATAATAAAAAAAACACTGTTGAGACTCTAAGTGTCCAATATTTCTTGGAATGTTTCCTCTAAAAAATGTTTCACTCATGGGCCACAAGGGGTCCCAGAATTGGACCAAGTTTCTAACAGCTTTTACGAAATGCAAGAATTGGGCCGCATTAAAAAGCTCCATGGGCCACATCAGGCCCCCGGGCCTTAGTTTGCCCATGTCTGGTACGAACACATGTTGTGGAGAAGTCTAGAGATCAGACAAATTGACTTTACATAGATGTAAAACTGCAGATTCTGACTAATTCAGACATTGGTACCATGGTATAGCGGTTGGCCTGACCTGGGACTGTTCTGGGTTTGATTTCTGTAGGAACCACATGATTAATATTGTTAATTAACTGTAGATAAAAGCATCTGCTTGATACTTAGATGTAAACGATATTAACCAAGAATCTTCTAACATCCCTTTAGGCCAGTGGTGTCAAACCCAATCTCCTGCGGGCCACATTTGGCCCCCGGCCCTTGAGTTTGACACACGTCCTTCAGGCCAAGCGGCCTCTGTAGCAACCAACCGATGCTGAGATAAAGGCTTTTAATTCAGTTGTTAAAAAGTTCTCCCCACTTCACCGTGGAGACCCGGCCTCATGTGTTTGCGTCGGTCAGTGTTTCGTGGAAATCAATGGACTTGTTGTCAGGATTGGCTTCCAGAGCGACAGCAGGGCTGGTCAGTGAGGTCAGTCGACCGGAACGAATGCAGCTACTGAAAAAATATATCTGTATAAATATATAAATATATATATATTGGGACAATGTTAGCATCATCTTAAAAGCTGCAGATGAAGCACTTCCCTGCTGCCCTCTCTGGTCACAATAATATAATGGACGTGTGGGGATGGAGCTTTATAGCACAAAAGCTTTTATCCATTTAGGAGAGAGAGAGTGTGTGTGTTCACATAATGGCCTACATAAATGATGTTTAACATAATTCTTGGGATAATAATGAATGGATGGATATTAAAATCTTTAGAGCATACAGGCTAAACGACAGCCGGGCTGTGCTGTGGCTGAGACTTAATGATCTGATCTGAGGTCTGTTTTTAGAGCGGCGTCACGCTCCGCCGGAGCCAACAAAGCAGCCTGCAGGACATGTTGATGGCGAGCGGTGTAATCCCCGTACCCTGACTCCGACATGCACACATAAGCGCACATATACAACAGAAACACACTCGATGAGTGACCCTGTCATAGCAATTACAGAGTAGCAACCGGTCTAATCCCCCTGAGCAACCTGAGCCGCTCTAATCTCAACAAAGGGGAGATAATAGATGCTAGCACGTGTGTTTGTGCGCGTACGCAACAATAAATTCACTAAGAAAAAAAAATGACTGTTCTACAGTAACATGAGAAAATAAAATATGGTTAGTGGTTTGGATCTTTTCCTTTGGTTCTAAAACGCAAAAATCCGACTGGCGTTCTGCGGAAAAAGGCTGGGCCCAAGTTTATTTAGGGTTAACCCTTTCAGCTCTGCTACGTTAAGTTGGCTGCAAACAAACAGCGGCGGAAAAATCCAGTTCATTCCTTATGGAGTGGAATTATATTCAAATGTAGCTCCTTCTACAGTGTTTAAATCCCAGCCACCAGGGGGCGATAAAACCAGACCTAGTAATAAGTTTATAAAAAAAAACTTGTATTATGTTTAAAAAAATACACTATGTTTTTTTGGGGAAAAATGCCTTAAATGGGACATTAGTTCAGCAGTGACACGGTTGGACACGTGATCAAGCTGGACCAATGGAGTTGCTGATTTGACAACAGTCACATTCACCCAATATGGCTGCCTCTGTGGCCTTAAAGCAGGCATACACAAACTAAGGCCCGGGGTCCGAATGCGGCTCGTCGAGCTTTTTAATGCGGCCCGCCAGTTTTGTCCAAATTGATTCATGTTATAATTATATAGCTTCCTTTTTCTTGTAATGCCTGCAGTTCCCCAGTAGATGACGTCAGAAATTAGGAATTTTGGGTTTTATACATAACTTTTATTTTGCTGCTGCTTACTGCTATTTATCTTAGTTCAACAAACTCCTCAAACAAATATTCCTGTCCAGTGTCCCTATTCTGGGACCCCTGTGTCCAATTAAGTTGGCCTACATCTGTTTTAGAGGGAACTTTACTCAAAATCTTGGACAATAAGAGTCTTAACTGTGTTTTTTTATATTCTTCAATGTATTGAAACAAAGAATTATGACAAACTGGTGTCATTTACCCTGAAATTTGTAAAATTTGGCAACTTTAACGTGGAAATTCTCAGTGGTTACTGACTCTGGTCTCACCTACAAATCCCAGCTTACATTTTGTACCTTTGCACAGTGGGTTTCATCAGTTCTGGATTAAACAGCGACTCACAAATCCACGGTCACGTGAGCGCGTGATCGTTCTGCCCGGGGTCTGATGACCGCCGCCCTCCTCGCCAATATCAATTAGTGATGGATAGTGTTGTCAGGACCAGATGGTTCGTTAGGATTGACACGGTTACGTAACCAAGGGCAGGGTCAACAACAGCGCCTGGAGATCTGACACTGAGGCAGATTTTAATCGGCCCGGGCGAATACTTCAGGGGGAAGTTGAAGCAGTAATTTGGCACGATCATGTGACGTGTGCAAAACACAAAGCCGTTGACGTCCACGCTGACACTTCAGGACAGAAGATCTGAGGCAGAGTTTTTCATGGACATAAAGTAGCAGAAAACACAATAAATGACGCATTTAACTTTAGATTTTCCTCTTCGTTTATCAACGCTACTATAATAAGAACACACACCCTCTTGGTAAACGTTGCGCCTCAGTGAACTAACACACACACAGAGAGCACAAAGACATGACTGTAATTCAGAGTAAGATGTTTTCTTGAAGTCCTTTTAGTTCTGTCTCGCTTCTTTGTACTTCACTGTATAGAAATAAAACATCTTTGTCTAATGCATCACATTCTTAAACACTTGACACTTAAAACATCCGCTGCCTTTCACAGTTAGTTACGTCTACAAATATATTTTAACTTCTTTGTCGATGTGAGGTTGTTCTTTTTTTTTCAGTGTAGGTGACAGCGAAAACATTTTCAGACTGACTGACCGACCACGTATAAAAAAAGTTCCTCACATTCCCTCGTTTGTGTAGCTGTAGAAAAGGCCACCTCCTGTTGAAAGGATTTCTTTGGCCCTGTAAACGTGTGTGTTTTGTCCTTGTGCGTGATTGTGTTTACGAGGGTCCGCCATGGCACTTTGTTTGCAGTGCCCTCATTCACAAAGAGTTTATTATCACGAAAACCCCTGCTTTACGACGCTCGCAGAGTCAGGAAACAGCAGGAACACACACATACAGTGTGTCACTCCACTGTGGAATGTGGGAAGTCCATTAATATGGAAATGAGCCGTGGTCTTATTCTGAACCTGAGATGTGTGTTTGCAGGGAAGGAAGACGTGGAGAAAATAAGAGAGAGCGGAGAAAGAATGAAAAAAGAGGTTTCCAATAAATAGAGGCTTCCTATTCAGAGCAATCATGAAATCTAACCAGCGTGCAGCCAATCACAGGCTTCCAGTGTCGACCCAGCTCTCCGTTCATTGCTGGGATCATCGCAGCATCACTATTAAATATTCATATTTAGTCCACTCCCTGGACACTCCTTCTCTGTCGCGTCCAAAATTGATTAAAAAGCTCTCTGGCGAGCAGTCACTCACAGGGAGGGCTGATAAAGACACAAGGACGGATGGTGCGTTCACTGACCAGTCTCAGCTGAGGAATGGCACTGCCCTGCGTCCATTCATCCATCCATTCCACCCTCCAGTCATCAGCCTGCCCGTCCACGGATCCAATCAATCCATGTCTTCTCCAGTCAATTGTAAATCAAATAATTAATTTTTTTTTTTCCCAATCGTCGTCTGAGGAACAATCACATCCGAGCTGCAGTGACCACGGACAAATGTTCTAATTAGACTCACTCGATAAAACCTCTTCTATAAAACCCCACAGATCAAGTAATAAATGACCAATACTCCAGCTGAGTATTTCTTAATAACAAATTACATCACAGGTGTCAAACTCAGGCCTGGGGACCAAATCTGGCTCGCAGTATAAATATATTTGTCCCGCAAGATTATATCAGATATGTAGTAGAAGCAGTGAAGTAGAAGTAGTAGCAGTGGTCCCCAACCACTGGGCCGGGGACCAGTACCGGTCCCTGGGTGAATTAGTGCCGGGCTACAGAGAAATAATGTTTCCTTTTGTCCCCATCTGTCTATTACTTCCACTTGATCCATAACCATATGAACAAAAGAACTGACCAATAGAATGGCTAGGATTCCATCATCAATAATGCAACTATATTTGATTAGGAAATATTTTCCCAGTGAAGACAACAACAATAAACTCAGTCATTGATACAAGATTCTAACTTTTTAGCAGAAATGTATAGGCTGTATACACTTCCTTGTTGTGTGCATGCACAGTTAATTCAGGTAGGAAGATTTTATAGGTAGGAAAATATTTCAGAACACCAGAAATTAAATTTTATAAAGAGGTATTTACCTGCCACAACTTAATGACCGGAGTATAAAGCTCTTATACAGTATACTGGTAGTATTTGTAGTATTAATGATACATGGTCCTCGTTATAGCACTGATATTTAGTTTTTTTGTTGTAAAATAACATTAAAAGGATCTTGAAAGGCTACAGATAAAGGCAAATACCATTGATGTGGATTTTATTTCTGATTTAATTTTTCATGTGTTGATAATATTACGCGGCTGTTCCAGATTCAATGTTTCCCAAAAGTTAACATTTAATTAGGGGCGATACTTGAAGGCAGGAACGCCAGGTAGTTGCTTGGGGCTGTGGCCACTAGGGGGCCTTGTCAAAAACGTTTTTTTTTTTTTTGCTTCAGGCACTGATAGGTTGGGGGGCCCAGCGATATCTCACAAGAAGCCCCTAGAGACCCTAGCACCGCCCCTGCATCAAGTAACAGGAGAAAAAAAAAATACAGTTCATTTTTTCAATTAATATTCAGTCCGAGCCCGCGACTAGATGTTTTTAACTGTGGCCCAGTGTGAAATTGACACCCCTGAATTACCAGTACATGGTTCATCTCTGTACCAGGTGAGTCTCACCAGGTATCTGGATTTTCTCCTGAAGACGACGGCTTCTACTTCTCTGTTTCCAAGTATAAATGCAGTTTTTCTTGATGCTGATTTATAGGTAAGATAGAAAGTTCACTTCAGGTACTAAAGTACAGCGAATACTCTACTGTATAACTGTTAGAATTCAACCTTAAGCTGCTGTTGTTGTTGTTGAGAGACTGTATAGAAATGCGTTTTAAAGATGCAGGGCACGACTCGCGAGAAAAATCCCCGTCATCACTAAAGGTCAGCTGTGACGGGATGATAATCCTCGTCAGATTTTTCTAAAAAAATTCCAAGGCTTTACTTGAAATGCACATATAAATATTTTCTTTTTTTTCCCCTTTTCTACAGCGGATCAAGTGATGCACAGGCGGGGGCTTTAGAGAGTCAACTCCAGCCTGGCAGGTAGTCCAGATCTGGGCTGGCCTCCTCTGTGGATGAGTAATGGCTGTGGAAGATGAATGGACGGTTTGAAGGTCAGTAAGTGAGCGGTTCACAGCCTTGAATGTAGAGTGTACTGTACTGTGTTTTATCTGACACAGAGGTGAGCGCTTTTATTCTCTTCAAGGCCACCGTCCATCTAACCCCTGTTATATTTAACCCATCTGAAACACTACGGTGACCGGGCTATTTTAAACACTGGCTCGGGGCCCATATATGGTCCTGACTCAATACGGAATGGTCCAATCTGAGGTCATTTCATAAAGAAAATCTTAAAAAGAAACCAAATGTGAATTGGTACAAGTATTCTAAATTCCTTTAAAGAGTTAGCCTATTCAAGTGGTGGCTCAGGGGCTGTCCATGGTACAGAGAACACCTCAGAGAGGCCCAGTTGATCCCAACTACTAATGATCTAAAACAGGAGACAATGAATGGACTGAAGTTGTTGTCTAATGTTATTTTGCAATGACTGTCAGAATGATGTCAAACTCAAGGCTTGTGGGTCAAATGTGGGCCGCCAAATAATTTTCTGTGGACCAGAACTGGACCCATCACTGCACCTTCCATGAATAATAGTGAATGGTAGAAACATTGTGTTGTTTGAACACAACAGTCTTTACAACTGGCATTTCTAAGGGAACAGGATTGACGTAAACTATTTGTAGTTTCTTCATGTGGTCTGGACCACAGCAGAGTCTGTCCCAACACGACGATGACCAACACGGCCCAGTGAAGCTCAGCAGTTGCTGCATCGCTGTCATAAATAGAATCCCTTCCTTCCTAAACATGCAGCGTTTTCTATTCCAGGTTTGTCCAACAGTTAAAATCTGGGCCAGGAAACGTGTGAGAATCTGACAAAGAGACTAAAGTGCGGTGATAAAAGCTTTCTTTGAAATACTGCCTCCTTTTATTACACACTTTTATTACAACAGCGTGTCCTGTCCAATCCAATCCAATAAAGGGCGGCCCATCATAAAGAGAACAACTAAGACTAACCCCTGTCTCTGCACTTCTTCAACCTCGTCTCCTCCAGACAAACCTGCTGCAACGCAACCAGCAGCAGCTGCGACTCAGTGATTATTTATTCCGTTCATAAACCACACGTCGGCTTTGTCCCACTTACTCCAGTTTCTCCATTCATCTCCGATTAACTGAAGATGAGGAGCTCTTCACTCCTAACATGGTAGAAGTGGCTGCAGCCTCTGGGCTCTGAACAGACCAGAGTCAATAAACACGGGTCACAGGGCTGAACACCGTTGTCTGACTGTTTGCGGTCCAGTCGGTAATAGGCCTCTCTGCCGGAGCTTCATATAGAGTCCAGAGGTTCTCCCAGGTGTGGTGTCACTTTCTCACACCTCCAGCTTTATTAACTGCATGTTTGTGGTTTCTGGACATGGTGCAGGGAAAAAAAAAAAAAGGGGAGCAACATGACAGCTTCAGAGTCGGCGGCGTAACACTTTACACCACAACATCCTTCATGCTTTTACTTGACATTTGTTTCTCCAGCCGAGCGTCTTCTGAAGCTCCAATGCCCCACGGTGTGAGGTGGTTTCTCCAGCAGTGGAACGGTGCTGACAGCCACTGATGTGGAGGCTGGGAATAAAACCTGCTTTTCTTCAACGTAATTGGTGTTCAACGGCCGCACCAACACAAACACTATGGTGGAAAGTGAAGAAGAAAACAACGGTATCATGAGGACGGGAGCGAAGTGTGTGTGGATAAAAGTGGGAAATCAAACGCAAACTATTCCTTAAATTGGCTGGTGATGCAATAAAAACCCCGTCTCCAACAGAAGAGCTCTAATGTTGCAGAGTTTAGGAGCTTTTTTCGACTTTTTACTCAGCTCTAATTCATGGAGCAACATTTAAAACAGGCTGCAAATTAAATTCAGAAAATAAAAATAAAAAAAATCGCCCCTGTATCCTTTCAGTTGGTGCCATAACTGAGGTTTTTGGACCATAAACACACTGGGTTATCAGACCTAGTTTTCCCAACTTTAGTGATGATTCCAGTCTGGAGTTTGGAATCCAGGTTTTGTGGACATCTCTTAGCGACACCACAACATTACATTGAAGCCCAGTATGAATTACTATCCAATCACAGTAAAGGAAAGGAAAGGAAAATCCTTGTCCATTTTGACAAGGAGTTTAACCCATCACCAAAGTGAACAGTGGCAGCTTTGAGTGAGTGTGGACGGTGCCATGCTCAGTGGTAACTTGGCAGTGGACCCGAGTCCTTGGGGGATTCGAACCAAGGACCTTGTGGACCCATGTCCACTTTCTGAACCAACTTCCAGAGCAAATCTGTTCAGTATTACTCTGCAAGGCTGCTGACTAATGTAGGTGTAATGCTCCAACAAAACCTCAAGAGGCGCTGCTTCTGCATCTTGACAGATTTCTGAGCGCTGTTTAAGGTCAACCACGGTCCACACATCAACAAAAGGTGAAAATAATGGTCAGCTTGAGGTCCAGAAGGTCCGTGATTGACTGAACTAGACACTGATTCAAGGACAATAAGGACATTTTTCACTTTTTCAGTTGACGAATCCATTCAGAGTTGAATAATTCAATCAACCCTGTCTGTCCTTTCTGAAGTCCTCCAGCTGAACCTTCACTTTAAACAAATACTTCCACTATCTCCTCAATCACCAGACCTCAGCTTCAATTGCACAAATGTTTATTTCCATTGTTGGGGATTGTTGGCCCAGACCTGAAGAAAGGAACCGGTTCCTTAATCTGGAGAGTTTATTGAGTCTCTTCCAGCCTCATATCTAAATAATCCTGCTCTGTTTGGATGATCAAAGCCTGGAGCTCTGCTGGAGGCAGCGCTGATATCACTGCACCACAGCCCGACGGCTATTGTTGGAGAAGACCTGTTCACACAGATCAGGGCTGACACCATCAGGCTCAACTCCTTAAACCAACAACTTGGATGAGATCATTTACTGTGCAATCAAAGCAATGATCTGCAGTTTAATTTACCCATAATCCCTCACTGGGAAACAGTGGAGGAAACTGTCACTACTTCTTTTGAACTCACAAACACCAAGACTCACAAAAACCACAATGGTTTGTTTAGAGCCAGATCTAAAAGACCAATAAATATCAAATGCTTTGGTTTTTTGTGCTAAAAATGTCATAAAATCTGCTCCGGCAGCAGATTCAGCCGTGAGAGGCCAAAGATCTGAGACGGAACAAACTCAACTCGGTTTCTACACTGAACCCACTACAGTCCAATGAAATAATAATCCTAACAATGAGCTGACGTTTGATGAAAGGTTTCACATCAGTTGAACCCTGAAGGTCCAACTGATAAAAACAAGACAAGATGAAGAAAAGGCTAAAAATACTAACATGGATGTGGACGAAAACACAGCAACTTTTTTTTTTTTCCCCGCGCAGCGTGGATCATGGAGAATAACACAAGTTTGGAGCAAGTTTTGACAGTTCTTTTCAGAAAGTGTGTGATAAACACTGACGCCTGGAAAACGTCTCCCCTTCAGCGGTGACATCTATGGCACCACTGTAAAAATAACTCTCTAATCACCCGGCTTCTTTTAGGGGGAAGCTCCTGAAAGCCTCGCATTTGTGTTCTTGTCACCAACCAACGGCGTTGGCTCTCCGCTCCACTCCGTCTTCTAACGTCCTTTAGATGAAGCGTCAGTCAAGGATCGACTACTTCATGAAATTTCCAATCCGCGAAAACACACACACACACACACACACACGTGCTTCTTATTGAAATTCAGTCCAAAGAAATCAAACAATATGAAGGTTTTGTCAACACGCTGCTCCATCCTTTCATCCTCCCTGACCCGGTGATGAACACTGATCTGCATTTACAAACACACACTGGGGAGAGCAGCGAAGTGTAATTGGAGAGGCTGTCAAACTGAGAGGAGGAGAGAGGAGAGAGGAGAGAGGAGCAGACGTTGTCTTTAAACAACAATTTAGCATCTCTCTTCCTCAGAGATGCAGCTCAACACCTGTCAGAGAAAAACTGTTTATTGGACGCTGCTGGTCTCCTACTCGCATCAACGTGCAACATGGAAACGACACAATGGAGCTGAAAACCCAGAGTCTTCACAGGTTCTGATCCAACTCAACCTTCAACAAGGAAGCAGTGGACGAGCAGGACAGTTCAGACCAAGAGTCAAAAAATTCAACAGACCCGTCCATCTCAAAGGACCAGAAACCTTATTAGCCTCGATCATAAACCAGTGGCAATGAATTATCTTAAAAGAATCAATGAATTTTGTCCCCTCAACTGGTCTCACTCTGGGACACACATTTTCCTGTGGTCATTAAGTCTCGATCCACTCTCACAGAATTCAAACCAAGCAAATAGATTTCCTAAAAAAAGCCTCCGAAAAAAAATCACCTCTTTAAAAAGACTCATTTTATTCAGCCTTTCAAAATAAGAGACTTTCTAAAATAAAACACATGCTCAACAGCCGTTTCATAAATGGGGGCAGTTGGTGGCCTTGTGGTTAAGGAAGCGGTCTTGGGTCTGCAAGGCCCCCGGTTTGAATCCCCCTACCAAGTTATTGGTGAGGCTGGTACCCCCCCATCCCCACTGCTCCCCCGCTCACTATAGTGATCGGGTTAAACGTAGAGGCATACTTTCTCCCGAGGGATTAATCGAGTTCTAAAAATTAAATAAAAAATATATATTCAGCTGATTTTTTTATCAGCTGTTCACGACGGGTCTGCGACCCACATTTGGGTCGGGACCCAGCAGTTGAGAACCCCTGTTTTAGACTTTCTTTAGTACCAGAATCTAATGTATAAATTGTTAGGGAACATTTCCTGGACCTCATATAAAAAAACTAAATAAAAGTGGAACTGACAGGATAGCGTGTAGGTTTGGACCATTTTGTGTTATACAAAAAAAAATTCACACTTTTATTCACCATCATGTGTTGCAATACAACTTGGTTAGAAGATAATGATTTGTATTCAGAATAAAATGTTGTTTTCCTCCATTTGCAGCCATTTTGGCTTCAAAGTCATGCGAGTTCTGCAAACCAGACTGATCATAATGGGTTTTCTAATCAGCCATTAAACTCCTGACACAACGAACAAACACTCTGGACCATTAGGACACTGCAGGGACAGTTGCTGCAAATGGACCTCTACACACTATGGAGAAAATTACACCAAAAACAAACATTTGCAGCTTGAAAAGTCAGTCATGGAGTGGATTTCTGATTAGTTTGAAGTTTTTTTCATTGAAATAAAACAGGAACAAAGGAACAAACCCACGAACCAGAGGTTGGGACTCCTTTTACTGTGGCTTCACTTCACTAACCACTCAATTCAATTCACTGAGTGAACCTGAAGATGTCGCTGAGGCGCAGAGGTGTGAACACCTACTCAAACACACCCCCCACCATGGGAAACACACACACGCACACAGAGGACAAAGACCACTGACCACTGACCATTGTTGACAACTGACCCTGCAACAATTAGCAAACAGAGCTTCATCAGCATCGAGAGAGACAAAGAGAGAGACATGTCCACTGATATGGGAAGTGAGTGTCTCTCTGTCAGATTAAATCACCTTCACAATGTTATTCCTGTAGATCTGATACCAACATTGTCTTCTCTGTCCAGTCATGAAGATCACACCTAATAAACATGACACGTTAGCTCTTCTCCAGCCAACCTTCACCGCAGGCCTGTGGGAGACACACACACACACACACTCACACTTCCTGTCAGAGGTTCAGGGTCACGTTCTATCAGACGTAGATTTGTCCACGAGATCTTTGTGTTTTGGTGAATCTAACTGTGACCCAGAGAGTTGGAAAGACCTGGAGAATAAATCTGATGTTCTATCAAACACTAACAGTCAATGGACACTGGAGTCAAGCACGTTTATAGCTCCTCCTACAGGATGTTTCGATGATATTTTTCCAATGATTTTGACACAATAAAGATTTAACATTAAAGCAGGTGGACATGGTTAGGAGATTGGTGGATGCAGTGAGGGAGGACATGGAGGTAGTTGGAGTCAGAGGGGAAGATGGAGAGGACAGGGGGGAGACGGAAAATGTTGACTTGCTGTGGCAACCCCTGGAAAAGGGACAAGCTGAAAGGAGAACATGACAAAGTAGTTTTCTTGAAAAAGTTCCACCTCAGACCCAAGAAACGTCTTCCAGAAACGTTGTCCTTAAAGTAATCACTTTCAACTAAATGTCCTGGACGAGTGAGAAGCTTCAGAGTTGGATCGTATGGTTTTCTTCTTCTGTGGTCGTTCCATCTTTGAGAGACAAACAGATCTCATTGATTTCCTCTCTCATCAGTTTCTTTAATCAACAACCGTTGTTGCAGGAAAGGACAGATCAATTTTACTTATTAAATTTTCATGCCAAAAAAAAACATTTCTGAGATTTCCGCCTCATTTTTTAACTCTTTTTAAAAATTACTTTCAAGAATAATTGGACGACGTAGTTGGGCTGTGAAGACAGTTTTAATGAACTCAGTCTAATTGGACGTCGGGACGTAAAGATGGCCACATATTTCCCCATCATCTCAACAACCGCCCCTCCACCGCGGACACGGTTGCTTCACTTGAAAGGAGATGGAATCACCACGTCCCAGCAGAGCCCAGGATTAACAAGACGCTGCGTTCAAGGGCTTAAGGAGAGCCGGTGACTCCAGGCTTTTGGTAATAAGCAGCCAATTAAAGAAGTTGTCAGGTTTGAACTGAACCCTGAATATTTCTCCCCGAGACGCTTTGAATATTTAAAAAAACTATTTTCACTGCTATGATTACAGAGAATATCTAAAAGCAGGTACATTCTGATTATAAAAAAAAAGACAGAAATTCTTCCATATTTACCTCAAGACATTAAAAACGTCCATTTTATCTCCAAATGAAAATGATATATAATCTTAGTCTCATTAATATTTACACCATGGTTTCCAAGACGGCCTAGAAAAAGTTAAAAGCCAGGAAAAAAGAAGTGAATTGGACATGAGATAAATCTGCCCATGCCAGGAAAAATGTTTCAAAACGCAAACCAAGCTGTTCTTAAATATTGATCGAATTCCCTTTCACTGAGATCGTTTTACTACTTTCTTCTAAGGAAAAGCAATATTCACACAGAATCGTACTAAAATAGGCAAAGACGAGGAAGACTGTCTGGTCAGAAGTGGAAAAGACGAAGGACACTCAAGGAGAGAGTGGACGGAGGAGGAAGGGGAAAGACACCAACGACAGAAGCAGATATTGATCAGTCAGGGTTGGACTGAGAAGAACGAGGTCACAGGGTCGGTTGGAAAACATGGGGACAAATCAACTCAAGACACAAAATGAAAATATTTTTCATCTCCTTTTGTCTTGTCCCTTATTAAGAGGTTTCCACAGAAAATCTAAATGTCCTACCTCCATGTCCTCCCTCACTGCATCCATCAATCTCCTCTTTGTCTCCTACCTGGTAGCTCCATCTCTAGGATCATTCTTCTACCAATGTATCCACTGTCCCTCCTCTGAACATGTCCAAACCATCTCAATCTGTCTTCTGTAGCCTTTTCTCCAAACCTTCCTGTCTGTGTTGTCCCTCTAATCACCTCATTCCTGATCCTGTCCATCCTTGTCTCTCACTAAAGAGAACCTCAGAATCTTTAACTCCTCCACCTCCAGCTCTGTCTCCTGTCTTCTACCTATTCCTAGTGTCTCTAAACCATCCAGTCCTCACCTGTAAACCTGTCCCTCCACCTCAGCTGACTCTCTTCCATCACAGATCCCTCCTGAAACTTTTCTCCAGCTGTTCCATCCTGACTCCACTCTCTTCTTCTAAATTAGAAATCTAAAAATACTGAACTCTCTCCTCACACGCAGCGTTTTTCTGCAGTTTGTCGCATCAACACATTAAAACTCCTCATCCAAACTTCTGAGAATAATCACGCAGCACTTTGACCTTGTCATGGACACGTCGCTGATGTTGATTGGACAAAAGACAAGAGGAAAACAACCCTGAAACTGCAACTACATTTCCGTGACCTCTAAAAATCCCAGACATGTAAAAGTCCCGACGCTCAGAGAGAAGTATCATGACACCAACACTTTGTCCCATCCTGCGTCTCAACGGCAATTTACCAAATTACAGAGCGACTCTGAGTGGATGTGGTCTGAGGAGAAAGAGGGAGAGACAATTGTGGCATTTCTCTCCTCTGGCCTCAGGCTGTGGTATTGACTTTTTGTCTGACTTTTATTTTCTATCCTAAATATGCACTAATAAAACTGAGCGATGGATTGGAGAAAGCTCTCCTGGAAATCTCAGCGTCTCCATTTTATTGGACGAAATGAACAAAGTGAATTGAAACCTGATCTTAACGACAAAAAAAAAAAAAAAAAAAAAAAAACTCAAATGGGGAGAAAAAAAAAAAAAAAAAAAAAAAAAAAAAATCTCAAATGCAGAGTTGGAGCCAAAGCCAAAGGGTGCAGTTAATCACCTGTGGATGTGAACAACTAACAACTAAAGAGAAGAAAAAGTGAAGTATCTTCAGTTTTAGGAACTTATCTTCACCACTGCACTCAGACCAGGTCTATGGTGAAAACGCTGAAGTCAGATTTTCAGCTCCTACAAAGAGAGGAGACCAATATCCCCGTCTTCTCTGTGATGCCTTCACTGATTCTTTTAGTTGAGCCGCTGTATTTTTCTGGCCTGGCTGCGGGGTACGCTCCTGAACTTCTGACCGCCCGACAGAACACACACTGCATGACTGACCCTGTGCAGCTGAGAGGTGACGGAGGTTTCACCATTATTGTCCTCCCAGCCTTGAGAGCAGCTCCTGCAGAAACAGCTTTTCCGTATTGGATTCTTTCTTTCTTTCATGAAGTCACTACAGATTTATTATTTTATTTGATTTTTCTTCTTTGAAGCTCGACTTTTCTTCCACGCGTTCCAGTTGCAACGTGTTTCATTTTCAGCGGTGGAAGAACTGAAGCTGCGGCTGATGTGAGCCATGTCATTGGTTAAAGATCACTTTTGAAATGAGACTTACAACATCAACCCCGGCACCGTAGGTTGAGCCTCACATGGGTTATGAGCAGTGTTGGGACTAACGCGTTCTAACGCTGTTACGTAACAAAACTATTTTTCTCGCTAACGTATAACGTAATGCGTTACTTTTCCCATTCAGTATTGCAAATATTGTAACTGTGGTGTAACAATACCTGGTGAACATTTCAGGCTAAGCCAATCAGAAAGAGACCTGGGCGGGTCTTCTTGCCTTATAGGGAAATAAACAGTCTCACACACACACGAGCAAGACAACGGCAAGTGGCAAGTTGAGGTTACAATAAAGTTGCCTGTCAAAATGTCTAAACAACTATTTTGTTTTTATTGTTCCACAACATTTCATTATCGTAGTTGCTGCAGAAAAGAACACTATTACTTTTTTAATGTGTTTTTATTATTATTATTATTATTTGAAGTTAAGTAACTGGTTATTAGTTACTTTTATAATTTAGTAACTAGTAACGTAACTAGTTACTTTTTCAGAGCAGTAACAAGTAATAAGTTACTTTTTTTTAGAGTAACTTGGCCAAGACTGGTTATGAGACAATTCTTTTGCTTGAAAAAGTTGTAAAAATCTTCATTTTTAGTCTAAGAAAAGAAACCAACGACAGTAGACCTTTGATCCCTAACACCAACCTAATTTCAAAGAAAAAACCTCCAAAACTGATTTTGGGCGGGAGAGACACAGCCAAGCGATTTTTTCCCGGTCTCCTACTGGGAATCTGATGGAGCCGGTTGTTATTCTTTGATCCCGGTGTTGAGTGCAGCTCCGACCGCTGCTGTAAATGCCACAGTCAGGCGTTTACAGCAGTAGTTTTGTTCCAAACACAAAAGTCCGGCAGCCACTATGATTAACCTTAGATTATAAGCAGTGGGATTTAGGACCACACTGGGGTTTGCAGCCGGCAGAAAGGCTTTGTTGCCTTCGAGGACATGCCTTGAGAAACAAAGTGCTCTATTGTAATTTGGAGAGTTAACCATTATGGCCACAAAGACATGTGACCCACTGCTAGCAGGTCAGACTCTCCAGACATTTTCCCAGTAGGTGTCAGTGTCATTCAAGAGCTGTTACTGGGCCCATTATTGCCCTCTGTAGGAGGAAAGAAATGGAAATCTCTCAGCCCGGGAGCAGGGACGGCTTAATCACTTTGGCCAAAAGACTTTCAGTGAAAATACAGCAATTTGATGAAATTTATTAAATATTTGGAATTGATTTCCGCCGCTGCCGCTTTGAATATATTTCCCAACGTCAACGCTGGTGAAAGTAATCGAATCAATTTATTAGTCATTACGATACCACATTTCTATTCCTGTCAAATAAAACCACTGTTTATAAAAACATATTTTTATTCATTAGAGACATTTCTTTTCATGCTGTTTCTTCTGCTTTTAGTTCTTGGAGATTTATTGTTTTTTTTTATGCTCATTAAGAAAAGACAAACGTTGGTGAAGATCTGACACCGGGCTTCATGGAAAAAGTGACAGATGAAGCACAATTACTGTTTAATTAATGTATGAATTCAAAATATAGCTTTACATTTACCCGGATTAAAAAAAGCAAAGGACTTCATTTACTTTGGTTGATCATCCATCGAAAAACACCTTCAGCAGAGTCTAAACCAACAACCCTTCAAAGTTGTTGTTGTTGTGTATGTTAATAATCCACTATTTTATATTTATATATAATATATCCATTTATCTATTTATTTTCATTTGCCCACCAAGTGGCTGGGACACCAGTCTCCACAACTACCACCCAAATCACATTGCACCGTATCATACCTTCCTGCAGGGGGTGAGCCCACCTAGCGCCCTAACCGGGATGCTAACTTGCCCAGGAGACATTGCCTCTGTGCCAAAATAAAGGCCTATATAATGTATGTTAATTAGTTATTATGTTGAGTTGCAATGGTACAAGCGGTCAAGGAAGCAGACCTGGGTCCACAAGGCTTCAGGTTTGAATCCCCCAGCTTCCACGTTGCCCCTAAGGTGCCCTGATCATAGCACCATCCCAACCCACAAAACCTCCACCACCCACATTAAGGCTGACAGTATGGGGCAGTGTGATTTGTGGAGCCGTACACCCCTGATTAAATCTTAGGACCCACATTCAGCATTTTTGTGGACAGCAGAGGGGTTGCACTCCCCTGATTGATTTACAAAATAAAGTGTTGGACATCCTTGGTCACAAAATCCATTTTAACGACAACAAAAAACAGTCCGTTTGACTCTGATTCTCTGCCTCACTGTGTTCCTTACACCTTCTCTGCCGTGTCTAACAAGTCCAACTTCCAACGTTCTCAAACCCTCAGTCGTCAATGTTGCACCACAGAGGAAGCCCACTGTCCAAGGAGGCAGAAAAGGTTATTCTGCTAATTTTTTTGTCAGCACTTCTGTCTGTCACAGCCGCCCAGATGTTGGCCTCACTCACTCACTCACTCACACACACACACACACACACGTACACACACCCATCTGTCTGTACAAACCGTTTCAATCCGACACTGAATGAGCAGCGAAGGAACTGTCAAAAGCTGCTACCGTGACTGTTCAAGCTGTGTCCACGACAGACGCCACACCGACGACGACAGCCGTACAACCCTGCTACAGCTACCCTCACCTTATTTTAATGTAAGCTAAATTATAGGGGGTTCCGATAGTAACTTTTAGTGATACCCAATTTTACAAACAACACCTAACCAATGCCTGGCAACGTTTGACACCAAAACTGAGGAAAATGCCTCAAAGCAAACATGGGAATCCAGTAGATTTCACAAAATCCAAGCATCCAATGATCAGATTTTCCAATATCAGAGGAGAAACCGATACAAATCTAACCGATATCACGTGATTATGCAAACCTCGAGTTGACACAATCGGTCGGCCGACATTATCGGACATCCCTACTAAATTTGATGAGGATAAAAAAAACAAAACAGCTGAATTAACGATGCTGTATTCAACATTAGCCAACGTTAGCACTGGTATCGGCGCCATTAGGGCGACACCAAGTGAGATCGGAAAACTTTCCGTCGCACAATCACCATGGAAACTTTCCTATTGTCCTCACTCAATTCAGCCTGAGTGTCTCTTTTCATGGCTGGGAAACAATAGTTAATAGTTCACCACTGCCATCTACTGGGCTGGAGTATATGCAGCAGCATCAAGTGACGTTTTTCAGCGTAAATCATCAATGAAAATTAATAGCAAGGTAAAAAATGATGAAGCAAAATGAAATCCAAACATTTTGCTTCATCATCATCATCATCATCACCAGCAGCAGCAGCAGCAGCAGCACAGACAAACCATCAGAACAGACAGCAGTAATTATCATGAATATAAAGGGAGAGGAAGAGGAGGGATGGAGATGAAGAACTAATAAGAACTTGATGGGTTTTTTTTTTTTAGAAGAACACAATAAACACGTAATGTCCCTGGACTCGAACAGTAGACAATGCAGCGCAGAAAACAACGACATTTACCCTTTGAAGTTATGATAAAAACCATGAACATCATCGTTTAAAGGCTGAAAACAAGCAGCTGTGGAACATCACTGATGAAGACAATGTCCTGTAACAGGAGGAGACACAACTGGGACTGAGCAGAAGGAACAGACCAGCAACAGACACCACCAGGTTGCACAGATAATAAACGATTATTTTACTGCACTTTAAGGTCAAGGCTGTCGGTTCTGGACCAGTAGGTCCACAGGAGAACCTGCAGACCTCCAGGTTCACACCCACTGCTCCACTACAGAGGAGGAAAACCCGACCATCTAAGTGATGAAGACTCCGTAGTTCTGACCTGAGGACGGACCGGTGACGTAGACACGGAGCTGATGAAGTTTCAGCCGCTCGTCTCTACTTTTTGAGCTCAGCTCCGCATCCGCGGCCACCACTGAGCTGAGGAAGAACTTCTCGAACACCAAACACACGGAGCTCAACACGGAACACTGACCGGAACTGTCGGTGAGCCGGAGAGCGAGGACACGGACTCGTACTCACCGCCTGTGCCGGGGATGGTGTGAGCGCGCGCCGCTGACCAACGGTGAATCCAGAGGAGACCGAGAGCCTGACTGACTGACTAACTGACTGTCTGTCTGTCTGCTCCCTCTCTGCCTCTCTCCACCCCGTCCTCTCTCTCCTCACTCCCCTCTTCCTCGGTCCCTCCTGCTCCTCCTCCTCCTCCCACCACCTGCACCGAATCAACAAATTGAGGAGTTGAATCGGCTCCTGATTGGTCAGCGCAGCGCCGATGTGAATTGAAGGGACGCGAGTTCACGCGCGTCAAAATGCGCGCGCACGCACACTCTCACGCGTCAGTGTGACCCAGTGGCGCGGCTAGAGGTGGCAAACATGAGGCATGCGGTCCCCGCGTGGGACGGAGGTTATTGTCCTAAGAGACGTTGAGTTTTTTTAAGATATTTCAGATTTTTAAATGACTTTTTGGACTCTTTTTATGGACTTTATCTTAATTTCCCAAAGGATACTCCCTGAATAAAGACTTAATCAGGTCAATCTGTCTGTTTTATCTATCTGTCTGTCTGTCCAACTGTTTACTGCAGGGTTGAATAAAGTAAGAACTGGAAACAAACGTATTTTTCTTGAAAAAATGTACAGTCACAGTTCAGATTTTTCTTTCTCTCCCGATCTGTAATGTAGATTTTTCTGTCTGTAAACGAATTTTAGTTTTATTTCTAATTATATTCTAATTCACATAAACACTGTCCAAGCTCTCTAGTAGAAATTTGTCATGTGCGGGCCAGGTTTGGGCCCCAGGCCTTAGTTTGACAAACGATTCACAGGTTCTGCTTACGTTGATGGGTATATTTTCGGATTTTGCGATGAAATGAGATTCCTTCACCTCCCCTCTGAGCTGAGTTAAGATAATCACACGTCCGGACAGTATTCTAACCTGATTAATCACATGGCAGATGAGGACCAATCACTGTTGATCATCATTAATCATTCATTCAGTCATTTATCTTCATCCACTCATCCGTTACCTCCAGTCTCCACGACTGTGACTGCGATGCAGTGGTCAAACTGGAAGTCCTATGGGTCTGGACAGTGTCCCTCAGTGTCCCTGGTGGATTTGACCCTGAAACCTTGCGAACCCAAGTACACTTCCACCCACTGCAACCAAATTAATCAGGTTGAAGCCAGAGAAAAGGGACATTTGGGGAAGGGACTGTGAATTTGGTCCAAACGTCCATTCTGGATGTTTTTTTCAGTTTCACACTGGTTTTTATTTGGACTCGTCCATACAATGGAACAATTCATTTGTCAAAATGTCAATTATTACGAAAACACTTCTTTGTCAGGGTTCCCACCACAAGTGACACATTTGCAGACACCTCTCAGTCGGCCTTTATTTTAAAGGCCAGCACGTTGTTGGTCCTAACGTGAAGTGTGGATTATTGGAAGACCTTTCAGCAGCAGCAGCAGCAGCAGCAGCAGCAGCAGCAGCAGAAGCAGCAGCAGAAGCAGCAGCAGCAGCAGCATCATGTGCCATTTCTCTGACGGGGCTCTAATAAGCAGGAGCTGGGGTATCACACACTGCACCTGTGTCAGATTTCAATATGCTTTTTTCAGCCTGCAGGGATTTCCAGTGCGGTCCAGACTGTTCGTCCGTCCTAATTAGGCTTCATTTTCCTTCAGAATGAAGAGATCTTCAGCACTTTAGCTCCGTGTCAGGACAACCAGTGACAGCGCCTCCTCAGGTGGACCTGACATTTTACCTGACAGTTCTTCAGTCATCATTCCATTTGTTTTTATAAAAGCACCTGCTTTTACTTAAGAAAAAAAAAGGAAACGAGGAGTCAGGGACTCACCAGGGTTAGGGAGTCAAACTGCAGAGGTTTTTTTTTTTTTTTTCAGTTTATCCTATGTTTAAGTCTCATCTCTCGTGGATCTCATTGTATTCCTCCAGGGTAGGATTTCAAGGAAATGTCCTTCACCTGGTCCTCAAGCCCGGCAGGTGGGTCAGGTCAGGAACAGAAGGACAGATTTTAGTGAACGATGATATATCACATGTGATTGCCATGCATTAATATTAAAATAATTTAGCTAATTTTCCTCCACCTATTGGGGAAATGTGGGTATTGCAGGGAAAATGTAAAAATATTGTTCCCTTTCTACACTTGAGACTTTTGGTCCTTCAGTATATGGATTTTTTTTTTTTGCAAAACATATGAAAGGTTTGACTGTAAAGACGTAGAAATGATGGAGGTTTGAGTTGAGTTGCCTCGTGAATTTTCCATCTCACGTTGGGTCTTGGAGCAAAACCATCACAATAACAAAGGGCTAACTGTGTTAATAACACAAATGAAGAACCTAATTTGGACTCGTTTGGCTGAAACGCTGCGTAACATCAACAGAACCAGACATCTGTAGGCTTCAGATTCTACGGCCCATTAAAGTGAGTCAGTGTTAGTCAGACAGAAACAAAATGATTGCGTCTAAGACCTCCAGTAACCTTGGCGTTATCTTAATTGCGCAGCAGAACCAACCTGTCTGTCTGCAATTGAGTGTTTACCTTTAGAAACCAGTAAGAATGAGAGGAAATAGAAATGGGGGAAGGTTTTTTTTTAACCTCTTATTCTTCTTTTTTTCTTTCTCTCGTGGCCACGATAAGGTGAAACAGTTAGTGACAGCAACTGTTTCCAACACCTTGGAGAACGATGACTCACAGGAGCCAATCAGGAGGTGAACGTGGGTGTGTATGTCATCATTTCTAAAAGTTGGTTTGAGAGGCTCAAAAGCGACCGAGAACCCAGGATGACACATGTGATGTAGCAGAAGAGAGGGTCTTTAAAGCAGCTACACCCACAGTTGGAGTGGATGTACTGTAGTAGTCAATGTTAAATGATTATATATAGTCTGGATTATGGTTTATAACCACAGCCAATTTAAATAGGAATAGAAAATGCATTAACCAATTAAGGAGTTATTTTATTTCATCCTTAATAATCAGTAGTAAATGTGTATAAATTCTCTAAAACCCATAAAACTGGACCGTGATATTTTTCTTTATAATATTAGGCTTGACTTTCATTATTTTTCCTTTTTTTTTTTCATCTCAAACACATCCTTCTCAATCTGTTATCACGTAAAATAAGTGAATTCTTAAAGGCAAACTTCCTCTGTCTGTGTTAATGAATGAACCAGTGATTCATTTGGGAATTTAATATCTGTATTTTCGTGTGTTCTGCTGCTATTTTCCTCAGAGACGACTTATCGTTTGATGTGTCCCACAGGCGCAGACCTGACCAGTTCCCCCAGTGTCTGACTTCATAGAGCAGATCATTATAATTACTGGCATCAGAGTTTTTTTTTTTTGTTTATCATCTCGGAGCCTGTCCTCCTTTAGGTGTGTTTGACAGGCGGTGCGTGGACTAATTGTCACTGTAAAGGCGATAGTTTCTGCTGGATGTCACGGAGGCTGCAGGGATCTGTTTGGATTCAACCCTTCAATGATTTGGAATAAGGTGAAGTTCTGTATGAGGAGCTTGTGTAATTGTTCCTAATTGCCCCCGAGAGTCAGTCAGTGGCCACAGCAGCAGCAGCAGCAGCAGCAGCAGCAGCAGCAGCAGCAGCACAGACCTCATCTCTATAAGTGTCAACAAACCTCTGGGCTGGAAAGAAACATCACAGTCCTGTAACTGCGGCAAACAAAAACTGCCGGTGCAGAGAGTCCAACCTACGGCTACAGGATATTTGTTTGACGTCCGTTTGAATTAAAGACGCTCTAAGGTGGGAAGTACAAAGTGAATTAACATGCTTCACAGGAGATAGCTCCCACTTCGATTGCTGATACAGCCTTTAACCCCACCCACAGTGGAGTAAGATTTAAGGCTCGGTTCTCAACGGCTGCAGGGTGAAAAGTATGAAGTGCCCCGTTACAGATCAGGTGGTCTCTGTAAGAGCTGACTGTCCTCGTGTTGTCCTAATGAACCCATCAGTCATTGGACCTGGAACAGCAGTCGAGGAATGTTCTCTGTGATTGTTTAGATGTTTCTCCATGTGCAGGTCTCATATCCAGAACACTGGAGGCTTTTATGATGCAAATGCAATTCAACCCTGAATGACTCTCATCTGAAGCAGCACCAGAACGTGTGTTTCGGCACTGAAATATTGCAGTAGAATGTCTGTAATAATTAAAACAGGCTGTAAGACTGATCCAAACCAGGGGATAATTATTTTTGTGAGAAGCGTCTCATAATTTTTGTGCAGACACGACAAATAGGTGAGGACTTTTTCTTTTTGGGGCAGTTGGTGGCCTAGTGGTTAAGGAAGCAGACTTGGTTCTGCAGGGCCCGTGGTTCGAATCCCCCTACCGCCAAGTTACCACTGAGCATGGCAGCGTCCCCACTTACAACTCCACGGGCGCTCAAAGCTGCCCACTGTTCACTTTGTTGGGTTAAATACAGAGGTCACATTTCGTTGTGTGCAGTGGTGTGGATCACAATGTCACAATGACAAGGAGTTTGATTCCCAAACTTAGTAATAAAGTCATTTTCCACAGTATATAATATGAAAAAATGAGACCAATCAAGTCTTGAAGGATCATCAGATGTTGCAGAAAAACTACAGTACAGGAGGTAAAGAGATTTACATTATCAACATTCTGAATACGCTGGAAGAGTAAAAGAAAGAAGAAAAGTCCTCCATGACACATCGAAAGATAAAAACGGTTGTGAAACATAAAGATATTTTCAGACTGTCCTATTTTGGCCCATGCTTCGCAACATGTCTTAAATAATAACAACAGACCGTACAGGTTGTGAGTAGACAGTGGCACAAACCCGTCTCCTGAGGTCCATTATGAGCCCATTATGGCTTATCTGTTGTAAAAGGGTTCTGTGGTCTTAATGTGTCCATATCAGAGAGAATGCTCTCAGTGCTGGAGTCTGGTAATCTGAGTGTATCAGACTCATTCCACTCCACTGGGACGTAAACATCCTGTAAAACTGCAAACACCTGCTGCTGGTGATCAGTAAATGACTCAAACTGAGCCAATCACAGAGGAGTTCAGCAGCAGATCGCACTTCCAGGAAGATCGGGCGATGAAAGTACTTTGACTTTCGCTCCCTCGTCTGTCGCATGTGGTCTTGGAAGATAGACGAAAAAACACAAACGGGATTTGCCATTATTAGTTACAGTGTAATTCACTGTATTAACTCTTAACACACCCTGTAGGGGGCATCACTGGGCGTGGAATAAAGGAAAGAACTTAACAAAACCTTCAGCTACAGGGATGTTCTTTCATTACGTCTTTTCTAATTTTTTGGCTAATTTCTCCACAGAAATACTTGACAAATAAAATGTATTTTTACAAAATCCAGTGACAGTAAAAAATCTGCAGATCTCAGACTCCGCTGAGGACGCAACTGCCAGGGACTCCTCTATCTGGTTTTTGTTTTTATTTTTCCACTTTTCTCAAACACTTTGTGTCTTTTATTTTGAACATCAAGCTGCGGCGCTGTGTTCCATCGGTCTCACTTGTAATTTTCGAATCCTTAAGGACACAAACAAGTTTCATTTAATAGCTGCACAAAAAGTCAATGTGAGGCTTTTCACTTGTCGCTTGATAGGTTTCAGTTTTTAGATTTAATTTTCTACAGCTGGAGGAGACCTTTGGAGACGACATTCTTTTCAATGACAGCATCACTCACTTCATCGCCTAATGATTTCTTTTCAGGAATCATCAAACAAATATTTCCAACATAAGTTACACAAAGTGTTGATCTGTTATGTCTTGGATAGGGGGCAGTGCTGCGCGATACATGAAAGGAAACTACAAAACAGCGCAATCAATGTTGGACATTAGCATTACCTCCTCTACCATCGCTTACTTGTTACCGAGACTAGAAAAGGACCATAGCTCCCCTAGTGGACGTATTGCTTAACAACTGTGACTAGCCTAAGGCGTGTATTGATGCATGACGTCTCCACCCATTTACATACAGCAGGGAGATGCCCTTCAGTCACTTCCTGTCCTTATGGGGAGCCTTTCACGCTGAGAGTTTAGTTGCAGCTGCCTGGGAGGGCGTTGCCCTGGGGGTGGGCTTCCCTACAAGGACTGTACAATGCACAATGCTTGGCACGTGGGTGTCAGTTCCAGGCTTCTGTCCTGGTCCAATTAGTCCATGGGAGAGTAATCTGAGACACAAAGATGTTCTCAGAAACACATACTAGCTTTGGACAGTTCCTGGATAAAACTCCCTCACATGGTTCCTTAGTGTCCAGTGATATTGTGTTTTTTTAAATACACAATATCACTGCATATAAACCCTTGGCCAAAGACAACAGCCTTGACATGGGGAGCAGTTTGTGGACTCGAACCTGAAATCCCTCCAGATTCTTTTCTGCTTCGTCCACTGCTCAAAGACTCTTCAACTTTTCATCTGTGCATGTTGAGCTGCAGTCGTTGCGTAAATTTCAATCAAACAAACCATCAGATGGCGCCGGGGGGGTGTTTATATAATGGAGAGGTGGAGGAGTTGACATGACAGGTGTGAAGAAACGTCTAGTTGTGCCTCGTCTGGATTTCTTCTAACTTCTAACCCGTAAAAAGACTCCAAACCTTTGTACGCAGCAACAAAAAAACAATAAAAAAGTGAGGCTTTTGCTTTGGAGCGTAATCATGTCACATGTTGTGGAACCAGTCGCCTCCAGCGGCTGCACGAATCACAGGATGCAAACATTTGACATAAGATGCATTAAAGGTGGCTATTGTTCCTCTCTCTAACTCAGTCTGTCAGTGAATATTTGAGAGGATTCTCCCAGGCTTAGGGCTGGAATCTCTAATCCGCCTTAAATCAGTTACACCATACTGGCTGACTCTGGCCCCGTTGTTTACTATGACTTGCCAAGAAAGAGCGAAATAGTGAAGTGAAGCTGAGGCTGGAATGGAAATGAGTTTCTATTGAGGTTGTTTCTACGGCCACAGCAGCGTAGGGAGGAGACTTCTGACAGAATGATGACTATTTCAAATAAAACCCTTTCTTCCACGTGTTTTTCTGGTTTAAGTTCATGTTCAAGTCCTACAAAAGCTGGTTCTGCTCCAGACCAGTAATGACCTTTCACACATCTTCCAAGATATAATGCACAGTAGACATTGTCGGATTGGCTGCTGGTGTTGATGGTAATAACTGCAGTATTAGGACTCTGGCGTTATATTTGTTTTTTGACGGAAAATTAATTTCTCAGTTTTTTTTTTTCCCATCTGGCAGAGGAGTGAAACCGATGTGCACACTCCAGTCCACAGGTGGCAGCAATCCACTTTGTTAGACAGATAAACAGATGATTCATTCATTCTTCTTCATCCTCTTATCAGCTACTGGGTCTCCAGGACTGCCGCCCAAATCACACTGCTCCATACTGTGATCCAAGACGCTGCTATACTGTGTGGCAACTTGACAACTAGTGGATTTGAACCTGATGCCTTGTGAACCCAAGTCTGCTCCCTTAACCGCTAGGCCACCGCTGTCGCCGAATAAAACAAGATGCAGAAGAAAATGAGGTGAAGAGAGATGGTGGATAAAAAAGCAACAGCAGCACTTTATGCCTACGATATCAGCCCTTGACGTCTGCGTCTCCGTCTCCCACAGAAGTTTCCCTGCGACGTGTCCCTATCAGCTGTCTCCACCTCTGTCTGGCGTCTCCACCGGGACGACACTCCTGGGGATCGACAGGGAACAAAGCACAACTCTGTACCTAACAGATGATAAGGTCACATTACTCTGACACTTCTGAGGAAAACAGGAGCTCAGCGTCAAAACATGTCGGGGTTTTTTTTCATTCCAAGAAAGTTCCAGAATAGACAATCTGTAAAAGAGACATCGCGAGCCCAGTGGAAGTTCAGCACCAAACCAGAAGACAAATATCTCACAAGCCATGTACTATATTTTCTGGACTATAACTGGTCCATTAGTATGAGTCAGACCATTGCACCTTGGAGAAGGAAAAAAATATATAGAAAATGCTCCAAACTATTGGTCCTACCAGCCATAGAAGGTATAGTCTGGAAACATTTGGACAGATGAGGAATTACTCCTCATATAAACCTGTAAAACTGACTGTACCAGGATCTGAACCAGGATCTGAACCAGTTTCTGTACCAGTGCCACATCCACAGTCATCTAGAGTCTGGTAAGTGTTGAAAAGCACACACTGTCAGGAGATCGTCATCACACATGTAAATTCGACTCTTTAAATAGATCCTGAGTTCCTGCACTGACATTTCCAGCGTCACCTGAACTCCTCTTAATGATTCCTGCGCGCTGTCGCCACCTGTCACTGCAGCGTTTAGGGCAGACTAAGAACCAACTCTCCCGTCATTTATCAGACTCCTTTTTACGACGGCAAACGGCCACGTTATTTACTTTTATAAGACTATTTTCAGCTCACAAAATGTCAAATGCAAATTCTAGGTAGATTCACTGCTGGCTTGACGTCGGCTTTTCAACTGTAGGCTAATTAATCAATGAGTGGCTACAAAGTTTTGTTTGGGGCTGAAGTAGAATAATAAACACTTTGGTATCAGCCGGCTCCCACCATCTCTCCTCATTCAACCTGTTTTGCTGCTGTGGTCAGGAGTCACTTCACCGTCATCCATCTTTGTTTCCGAGGTGGACACTCCAAGCAGAGTCCTAGCACCCTGAAGGTTCAGATTCCAGGGATGGATTTGAAAATATCACGGCTAAACCAGCCACGCCATCACAAGGTGGTTGAGGAACGCCTTAACTCAAATTATCATTTCATAAAAATCATTATTTGGGTTTCATGGGGGACGTTTGGGGGAAAGTAATGTGAAATAATAAAGTAAAATTCACTTTGAGCTGTGTGTCTCGTATGGAACTGACAAGTAGCTTCACTGTCACAATGCAGAGAAGAAAGAATCAGAAGTGTGTGATTCCATCAAACAGCAGTGAGGAATCTGCAGAGTTTGTAAAAGGATACTGTAACCACAGATACTTCTCAGAGTGGAAACTCTCAGGAACAAGTAACAAATACTTTGGAGCTGCCTGGTCGCCACTGAGCAGCTCTCAGCGTTGCACCGTCCACACATCGGACTGAAGGACCAGCAGGAAGGCCCACAGTCTGGTGCAGTGAGACCTGGTGAAAGACAAGAGGGAAAAGACGAATGAATGAATATTCCAATATCTCTTTTATCCCATTGTCAAATCTTTGTAGAAACAGAAATACTGATTGTCTGTCTGATTGACAGACAGTGGACTTCAGTGTCCACCAGTGTCAGCAGTGAGCAGCAGGAAGTTCTAAATGAGACACCAAAGCCACTGAAATTTATTTACCGTATTAAAAGCAGTGTCCAGGGCCACGGTGTCTGGAGGACACCACGCCCCTGAAGCAGCATCGCTATAAGTCTGCGACTGTGCACGACTGAAAAAGCCATAGTATTTATTGTAAATGAGCAGCGGGAGGTCAGTGGAGTCCCACTGCTGAGATGTTTGATATTATTGACTTTTAGGAAGATTTATACATTTTAGTAATTGACATAGTTATTCTATGGCAGTTGGTGGTTAAGGAAGCGGAGGCAGAAGGCTCTCGGTTCGAATCCCCCTACCACCAAGTTACCACTGAGGTGCCCTGAGCCTGGTATCGTCCCCACTCACTGCTCCCTGCTCAAAGCTGTCCACTGTTCACTTTGGGGATGGGTTAAATACACAGGTGACATTTTGTGGTGTCACAATGACGAGGAGTTTGATTTTCTTTCCTCATAAATGTATATTTCACCGGAAAAGAACCAGAATCACCTTATCTTTCATTCATTCGTCTTCTTCTGCTTGTCCATTGTCAGGTCCCAGGGGCAGGTGGCTCCACCTGAATCACATTGCACCATAATGTGAGCCTTACTGTGGTTGGTGAGCCCACAAGAGGTTATGTGGGTCAGGACGGTGCTATGCACAGAGCAACCTGACAGCTGGTGGACTCAAACCTGAACCCCTGCGAACCCAAGTCCGCTTCCTTAACCGCTAAGCCACCACTGCTGACACCTTATCTTTCCAGGACCATTTAATTTTCCTTTTTAGCCAAAATAAGCAGAAAAAAAGATTCAGGTTTCATCTCCTTCAGCTGCACAAGACAGATATTTGTCGTTGTTGTGAAATAACTTTTTTCTGCCCAGTGATTAAAGAAACTGCAAAACTGTTGAATATAGTCAATGTGCACGACTACCTCCAGAGTCCAGTGGTGTCTGCAGTGTTGTCTCCATGCACCAAAGGAGTGTGTGGACAATACTGCAGACAAGAAAAACACACACACACACTCACACACACTGGTAATATGTGGAGAGAGAGAGAGAGAGAGACAGAGTAGCAGCCTGTTCTCTGACGTGCACCCTGATCCTTAAACACTCATAAACCCCCTGAACCATCAGAGCAGCCTCTCTGCTGGACTATAATAGCCCCTGTCTCTTCTCCCATTTTTACAGTGTTTTCTCTGTCCATCTCTGTTGTGGTCCACGGCTTCAGAGACACAGATTACGGACCCCCTCCTGACTCTACAGATGGACACCGCCACCCCCACCTCCTTCAACGCCCCCCACCACCATTAAATTCCTCTCGGATCACACAGCCGGTCTTTGTGTCTTAAAAGTGTGGCCTCAGAGTGAGTTGCAAGGCGGCCGTATTAGAGCTGGTCAACAGTGGAAAAGTCTTGACTTTTTCATATTTATTGCCATCGCGGTGTTTCCCTGGGATTAAACTAATCAGGAATTGATTTTTTCTGATTGGAATTTTTTCATAAATAAATATAAAGATTCAAGCAGATTTTCGGACGCAGGAATTCTGGTGCAAACATTAAGTAAATGCACATAAAAAGATTATTTTCCTCAGAAATAAATACGTTTCAAGAGAACTTTTCCGACCCGCTCTACCGTGTGAATGTAGACAGGTGTTGTGTGGATCTTCAGAGAGCCAGGATCTGTAAACTTCCAGGCAGCAGTGCAGGGATATGAGGTTTGTGGAAGATGTCGCTGTCTGACTCAGGGATTAGCCAACCTCCTACGCCTGCAAACGCTGAGGCAGCAAATATGGTCAGGATGTAGGTGATGGTGTGTAACCTAGCAGAAAAGAGGAGAGTGAAGACTTATTTCTGCTGGAGTCTCAGAGATAGCATACTGTACTGTCACACACACACACACACACACACACTCACACCTGGCAGCATGGCCATGTGGGGTCTGTTATAAAACGAGTGAATAAGAAGTAGGAAGTACAAACAGAACTACTAGAACATGGAGGTTGCAGGTTGGAGTGAGAAGAATTTCCCACCAAGAGAAGAATGAGTTGGAGACTGATGTTTTATCTGTGACGGACTGAAGGAATGTCGTTAACAGCTGCTCCTACAGAGTCTTTCAGGTGGAGACCATTATGTAGCTGCACACACGTCTCTGTGGGGACGGGGGGGACAACAGGAGTAGGTTAATCCCACATTCAGACTCCACTATTAACCCCCTACATTCTCCTTCCTCCTGCTCCTCCTCCTGTCACGCCCTCTGGACGTGACTGACTCAGGGGTTCGTGGACCTCCTGCTGGACCCTTTGTTCCTCCTCAGTGTCACCGGGCAGACCAGGAATGTTCTCCACGGTCTCTTCCTGGATGATGTGGACACATGTTCATCCAGGCTGTAGAGGTCTGGCTCATGCTGAATCACACTGATCTGGGAAAGGCCAATGGTTTTTCCTCACTTCAATCGAGGCGTCAGCGGACGGATGACTCTGCTGCTCCTCCCGCCTCCTCTTCTTCTTCTTCTTTTAGATGTTCCCTTGTCCTGTGTCATGTTTGATGTTCTTGTTCTGGAAACACACATTTTTTTCCATTAAATCCATTTCCGGTTCAAGGGCGGAACTCCGAACACTAACCATGCTCCCAACTTGAGGCCCACATTTGGACACAAATTAGACACACAACAAATTCAACAGAATTTGTCAAAAATGATGAAGATGAAAAATTATTTTAGTCACTTCCAGTTGGAAGAATTAAGAGATTTTTTTAAACAATCAGTTTACAAATCCCATCTCCTCCTCCAATGGGCTTTTCACCTTGTTCTATCAGTCTGTCTATCTATCTATCTGTCTGTCTGTGTGTCCCTCATCTGTCCATTCCTGCAGCCGTCCATCCGTCCTTTTCCCTATCTATCTATCTATCTATCTATTTATCTATCTATCTATCTATTTGACAATATGTCATCATTATTAGTCGATCATTGACAAAATCTTTGAGAAATAGTAATAAGTTCAGGATATCAACGCCGTCCTTCACAGAGTTCAGTGGAAACAAATGCATTACTGTGGGATTTTAAGCAGCAACTTCTGAAATAAATAACAGTAATCTTACCAGGCAGCACTGGGCCAAATGTTGTGAACATGATTAGATTCAAGGTTACAGAAACATCCAAACCTGTTGCAGCTTTTTTTTTTTTTTTTCCCTCCCAAACCCTGCACTAAGGCTGGAAGCCTGAGCGCTGCTGCTCCACACTGCTGCAGGAGCGGCGTTGTTAAAAAGCGGGAACAACACTTCACACAGGATCTGCTGCTGCCTAAAGGTCCTTCCACATCAGCGGAGAGACAAATTACCACATGAAATTTTGATGGAAGAAATTCTGAGGAGAATTATTCACAAAAAATATCTTTCTATTCGAATCAAGTGAAGCGGAGTGGAGTGAATAAATTATAAGACGAATTGCTTCACAGAGGAAAAAAAAAAAACGATAACATTGTACTCAGTCACTTTACTTCATCGGTAGAAGAGAAAAAAAAGTCCAGGTTACAACCAACCCTGAAGAAGGGGTTGTAAAGGTTATGGAGAAGCTGAAATTTCATCACTGCGGAACAGACTACATCTCTTTTATAGGGGTTTTAACATTTTTAAAGAAAGATATTGTCCTGTTGTAAAAGAAAAATTATATCAAATTGCTGCAAAGAAAATATAAAACAAGAAGATAAACAGAGCGTCAGTGAAATATCAGAGCGGCTGAAAAGATAATCTTAGTTTTGAGATTAAGTTCAGGCAGTGAGATGGACAGCCGAGCAATGACAGTGTTTCCATTAGTTTCTTTAACTGTCAAGAGTTTTTCATTTGGTTATTGACGCAGTCATAAATCTGTTTCCTCCTCGTTCATCTGCATCACTCTTTGATAAGGTGATGAATAATTAAACAATGATTTGCCAAAACATAAGTCATGCTTAGCAAAATGAGCGTGGGGGTTTACACACCAACAAAGTACACTTCAGGTCCAACCTGCGCCTCTCTAATGCTGGAGCCCTAATGGCCCACTGTCCATTTTGCACTAATTGTCCCCACGGTGCACTCCTGTAAAAAGGCTTCGCAGCACGCTGCACAATTACGGCGTCCTAGCGGGAGAGAGGAAATGAACACGTGTCACCACCGTTAGTTACCAATCTGTCAAGTCTGCATTAACAGGGTCTGAAGGAGGCCAAGTCTTTTCATTACACCTGTTTACGCTATTTTTATCATAAAGACAAAATTACAGCGCCGCCCTGCTGGACTCAAAAAAAAAAAAAGGGGTATTTTTTTGCCTTTCTCCCAGTCAGGGTGCAGCCCTGGGGTACTGGAGGAGAAGGGTGACCTGAACTGACTCCATGATGGGGTGGAGAAAAGTATGCCACTTCTCAAAGCTGTTTATTTTAATTTTAATTGAGTTTACACTTTCAAGCTGAGAGCGATCCAATTTGGAACATCCACCTTTGAAACTCCACATCATTATCTGCCGAACCTTCAAAAGAAGCTGTGATGCTGTTTGTACTGACTTTTTTTTAGTGTCATGAACATGTTCTTTTTGTAAACATCTTTTTCTCGACACTTTTTTAACTTCTCCGCTGAGCCCTATCAGCCCGCACCATGTGGCGCTGCGTTTGTAGATGCAGTCACCTTGAGACAGCAGGACCGTTTCCTTTTCCTGCTCTCAGCGTCCTGCTGGCTCTTCTTTATCACCACTCCCTGTCACTCACACTGGGTTCTCACAGGGCGACGGCTGCAGATTGTTTCCTGGTTAAGAAACCTGTGCTACGGTAACTAATCATCTGACTGTTGGAGAGTCTCACTAAAGCCAGGCGACTTAACTCACTTTTTTTTAGTCACTTATGCTCAACTAGTTGCAGAGTTTTGCCAACTGAAGACTATGTCCAAGTTTTATATATGATATATGGTTGATTCAGAGGGTGGGAAGATGGGAGTGGTTGGTGTTTCTGACTTTTTAACTGTTGACAACAGCTCCACTACAGAGCAGTAAGTGAGGCTTAATAAGGTCTGGTGTCTGTACAGACTAGAAATCTTCTCCTTTCAAACGTTCCTTTTTTCAGGTGTTGCCACAGCGAGTCAACATTTTCCATCTCCCCCTGTCTTCTGTATCAACTCCAACTACCTCCATGTCCTCCCTCACTGCATTCAACCAATCTCCTTTATGTCTCCTACCTGGTAGCTCCATCCCTAGGATCATTCTACCAACGTATCCACTGTCCCTCCTCTGAACATGTCCAAACCATCTCAATCTGTCTTCTCTAGCTTTGTCTCCAAACCTTCCTGTCTGTGTTGTCCCTCTTATCACCTCATTCCTGGTCCTGTCCATCCTTGTCTCTCCTAAAGAGAACCTCAGCATCTTCTGTCTCCTGTCTATTCCTTGTGTCTCTAATCCATCCATCATGTCTGGTCTCACCACTGCCCTGTAAACCTTTCCCTTCACCTCAGCTGACTCTCTTCTATTAGATTAACATTCTAGTTCATTTTTCTAGTCCGAGTCCAAGTCATATCTTTGTGCCGCCCCTGCATCTCAGCAATGGAGAAGTCGATAAAGATGAATGAATGTATATTCCGGTATAGACCAGGAACTAAAATAAATTCTTTTGACTTGTTCCTACACACGTCAGTTACGTTTATATTTACGTTACGTAAAGTTTTTTGTTCATCGTGTGGCAAACTTGAACTCCGACACCAAATCTTCCTGCTGCTTCTCCGTGTTGTTACTTGTATCAAATCCTGAAAATACTCCCCAGAAGCTCAACTCAACCCTTGACTTCAAGAGAATATGAAATATCCTATATCACATCGGAAAAGTTCTGGCCGGTGTGAAGTCTGTTATTGTTCTTACACCTTCTGATATTAAACACATTTCTCTTTTTTCTTGCCGAACATCAGCCTCAAGAAATGCTTGATTAAGACGCACTGTCCCCATGGGTTTGCGGGACAGAAACGGAGCGACGTTGCTAAACAGCATCTCTGTCCACAGACCATGATACACCGCAGGGTTTTTTAGTCTCCATGTCTGTATTTCTGCATATTTTGGTGCTGTTTTCAGACATACTGCATCAACAACATTTAACAGACGGAGGAAAACTGAGGGAGGCGTAACCTCACCCTCAGCAGCATGGGGTGAGGTGAAAAGGGGACACACAGTCAGTGCAATAATATGGAGACCTTCCTATTTAGGCTTTGATAAAAATCACTGGCCTTCAGTTGGTTGCCGTCACAGGTAAAGGCAATAATAATAATTTAATGTTCACCCACTTTTGCCCATTCAATGCGGGATAAATAACATGAAGAATTTATTTTATTTCAAGGTTTTAGGTTAACTTTCATTTTGCAAAAGATTTGAATTCAAATAATTCAATCCAGATTCTCAAGCTTGATAAATGTGCAGAAGCAAAAGTAAAAGCCTTTTATGACTTTTGGCGTGGAGACGACAGGACATTAACATATGACAGTAGTGTCAAACTCAATTTCACAGCGGGTCAAAATTAAAAAAATGCGAGGAAGTCACGAACCAAACTCAATATTTATTGAGAAATGAACTATAAATGTTCATGTTTTCCGTTGTCTCCCGGTATGAAATAGTGTTTTTTTTTATTTTTTTATTTTTTATGTGGATACACTGAATCTGTTTATTTGTATCAAGTAGTGAATAATTGTAATAAAAAAATTCACACGTCATTGGTATTTGTTTCTTATTCTGTCTCTTTGTTGTCTTTTCAGATCATTTTCATTGTAAATATTTCTTTACAGAACAAAATGTATATGCTATAACAAAAGCACACATTATTGATATAACAAATTCAAATGAGAGGAGGTAAGGTCTACACACTAGTGAGCCAACTATAGTACACATTTGATTTCATCTCACGGGCCAAAAATAATTACACCGCGGGCCAGATTTGGCCCACAGACCAGAGTTTTAACACCTGTGCCATATAGGGATGACTACAGGTTTGACACAGTGAAAGGACATCCAGCAAACATGCAGTTCACCAGCTGAACGCTGTAGAAACAACAAACAGAAGAAATGACTGGATTATATGTGTCAAACTCCGGCTCGGGGGCCAAATCAGGCCCGCATTGTAATAATAATCAGCCCTGGACATCACATCAAATATGCACTAAAATAAATGTGTTTTATATCAAATAAAATTTCTCATATGTTTATCATGTTCAGCTTCAACATTTATTTCTATATGCAAAAGTTCATTACAGAGTTGATCTGAGATCTGAATCTCAGAATTACACCCTGGATTACATGTTAATTCCATCAGGGGCCAGGTGGTGGTTAGTGTGCTTGCCTTAAAACAGGAAGGTCACCAGTTTGAGCCCTAATTTTGAAGGTGTATGTGTACGGAGGTGCCGCGTCTCTCGGTGTCCATTGTCATCCAGCTGATGTACTGGAGTGTAAATGGTTGAATGTCCCTGAATATAAGGCCCTGCGGCGGCCCTGTTCCACGCATCACGACAAGATGGATGGATGGAGTCCAATGACTTTAACTCTGTCTATAAATCAACTCGCCTTCATCTAATACAAACTCCTCTCTTGGTGAGTATGAGTCCAAAGGTTCCGCCAGATATGACCAAGAATTAAAGGCTTCCTGTTTGATGGAGTCTAATTGTTGACATGTTTTACCTTCGGTCGTCGCCGAGTATCATTTCAAAGCATTAAATATCAGTAATACAATATGAGTCATCAGAGAATGACGAGGAATAAAGTTTACTCTGAAGAACGCAGGAATTGGAACACTCATCTGAGAAGGCGACAGCACAGAGCTGTGTAATTACCCTTTATTCAAACACACACCCACTGTGTTTGTGTGTCTGTCAGTGTGGGTGGATGGTGGGGACTGAGGTCGCAGATAAGAAGCAGAGAAATAAATGCGGAATATTCTCTGGCAGGCGGTGCTTGGAAGGCAGAGGGGGGAGAAAAAAGAACCGGCAATGAGGATAAAGACAGGAAGTAAGAAAAAAACAAAACAAGGAGCAGAAAGGTGAAGTCGACTCTTTGTTTTCTATTCCCTGCAAGAAGAAAACCCTTCCCTGATCTTTCCCTCTGCTTCTCTTATCTTCTCTGTGAAGCCGGCTTCAAAAGTGTCTCCTCTTGTCTCATTTACGACACCTCTCTTAATTGTCTCTCAGTGCCTGGCAGTCAGATCTGGTTGAGAAAACTCATTAATTTTATGTAATTGAGTCAAAAAAAAAAAGAGGCCCATGAATGATGACACAGCACAGTCACATGACCTAACGCTGGGATAGTTTAGTAAGAACTGCATTCTGTGCAGATTTTTTTTTCATCATTGTATTTCTTTTAAAAAAAATGTCGAAAAAGTCAAGTTTGCATAATGTCTTTTCAAAATAAAATATCACAAAAAACACCAACTAGATTTATAATTTTAAGTAAAGAATTCATTTTGGTAAAAGGAGTTTGTTAAAGCTTTTAAAAACTTGTAAACTTGAAAAACTTATTTTTTTTGAAGAACTTAGTCTGTGACACAACCAGGAAATGACTTTTCACAGGTTATGATGACAATAAAATCCATTTCTAGAGTCTGTGGTGGCTTTGTACAGTACAGAGAGTCCACAGTGAAGCACAGCTGCTGTGGATCTGAATGTTTCCAGTAATCACATCAGTCAGCTCCACACGACTGGAAGGTGTGATAGCCGTGTTTACCTCCATTAGGTTTCAAATGAATTGAAATGAACTGTATTAGCCGCCCATGTCGCACTCACTGATTGGTTGAGCTGCTGTATGTAGTGTGGCTGCTTCGTAGACCACGGGGTGTTTATTCAAAGACAAATAGATATTTATTTGTCTTTTCATTTTACCATAGTTTTCCCTTCAGTTTCTTCTCCTGTTAACAAACCTATTAATGCTTCATGCAGGTGGTGGGTTTTCTTTTTCTGTCTTACGGCTCAGCTTTCACTCTGAGTTGTAAATTCGTCTACTTTCAGCAACATTGTTTGGTGGGCTGGTCTGCAGAGATCACACAGCTCATTATATGCCATGTTGCATGCAACGTTATCACGCTACTACAACTAACATCACAGACATGTTTTCGCTGCCAAAACTTCTATTTATCGCTAATTAGCGTCTGAGTAAGACGCCTGGTCCGTAGCAGCAGCATGTCTAATGAACCTAAACCTTTCATGGTAACATCAGAGAATGTTCGATACATTTTTTTTTTTTTTTTTTTTGCTTTCTTTTACAGACAAACATAGTGGCCTCCAACAAAAAGAAAATTACAAGGCTGCTCCCACGGTCTGAGCTCAGTTTGACGCTGAAAAACATGTTGAATGTGAATTACTGTCACATGCAAAAGATAAATAAATAAAAAATGGAAGGCTGGAGCAGCTGAGAGTGGTTTTTAAAGAGCCTTTTATCACATGAGAATTTGCACTTTACCGACAGTAGCATGTGAAGTGCAGTCTGGCCTCCAACAAAAAGCAAATTACAAGGCTGCTCCCACGGTCTGAGCTCAGTTTGACGCTGAAAAACATGTTGAATGTGAATTACTGTCACATGCAAAAGATAAATAAATAAAAAATGGAAGGCTGGAGCAGCTGAGAGTGGTTTTTAAAGAGCCTTTTATCACATGAGAATTTGCACTTTACCGACAGTAGCATGTGAAGTGCAGTCTGTTTATCACCTTCTGACACTCTAATCAATGCTGTGGACAAAATCAGCTCTGAAATTTGAATGCACACTTGGTTTGTAAAGAATTAAAATCTTCATGTTTGCGCAGAGATGCTGCAAGTGAAGGGAAAGGTTTACAGGACGGTGGTGAGACCAGCGGTGATGGATGGATTAGAGACACAAGGTATAGGTAGAAGACAGGAGACAGAGTTGGAGGTGGAGGAGGTAAAGATGCTGAGATTCTCTTTAGGAGAGACAAGGATGGACAGGATCAGGAATGAGGTGATTAGAGGGACAACACAGGTTTGGAGAAAAAGTTAGAGAAGACAGATGGTTTGGACATGTTCAGAGGAGGGACAGTGGTTATATTGGTAGAAGAGTGATCCTAGAGGTGGAGCTACCAGGTAGGAGACAAAGAGGAGATTGGTGAATGCAGTGAGGGAGGACATGGAGGTAGTTGGACTCAGAGTAGAAGATACAGAGGACAGGGGGACGTTGACTAGCAAAACTGGACATTTGACCAAGACCAGTGCTGGTTCACTATCAGTCTCTGTCTGTTTCTACAGAGCAACGTTAACGGACGCCAGAACAAACACCCAGAACATAAGCTCCTGTGTCCCTCACCTACACATGTCTCAATCTAGGACATGACAATATCACAGTCTGAATTGTGTAAAAGTTCACTGAACTGAACTACACCTTCCTAATACACCACGAACTGTGGTCGGTCAACGTGCTGCCTATAGGTTAAAATATGTCTAATACATGTCTTATCTTGGACAACCTCACTCCAGATTTGAACACCACACCGTTCTGCAGCTAAGGTCACGACTGCTCCGTGAATCCTACAGTTTGCCGGTGGTTAAAACAAATGCCGTGCATGTGTAGTGGTGGGTGACTCCACCCTCCATCATCTGACCATCTAATCCCTGCAGGTTCATTAGCTGCTCTTCCCCGCTGACTCTTAAATGTCACACAGAGAACAGACAGACAGGGGAGAGGAGAGGAAGAACAGAAGGGAAAGGAGGGAGAGAGAGAGAGAGAACAGAGGCTACAGAAGAAATCTTTCCATCTTTAATTATCGTTTTCACTCATAACAACTCAATAAGACGGCAGATCAATTACTCTGTTCCCTACTTCTGTGTTTAATTTGTTCAGTGGAACATACCACACAGCTGGAACCAAACTAATGCTGTTAGAAAAAGTAGAAAAAATGTACCCTTGTGCCTGTACTTGAACTGATTTGGTGATTTTAAAAGGTTTAATATTTTCCTCTGAAAAAAAAAATTACAAGTAAACTGAAAAAAGAAACTTACTTCTACTATTCAATTTAATTTAGGATGTTTTGCAAAGTTCAAGGACACCTCATTCACTCTGCGATAACTCCTACATCCATGAGAAGCTATATTTCATTATAATTCTAGAAATTCTGTAATTGACATTTATATCCGTCATTCAGAACTTCGTTCATTATAACATAACCAAGAACATAATGAAGGAACATCTCATCTCATGAGATTTTTGTACCTTGAGGTTACTACTGAAAGTGACAACAATAACAACATCTAGTATAAGTCCATTAGAAACCTTACAGTACCTAACATTTTGTACTGGAAGATATTGTGGGATTTTAAGATTGAATAATAATAAGAAAAATTTGAATTTCCATACATAAAAAACAGAAATTGTTTATGATAGTCTGGTACAGTGGGATTTGGGTGGTGGTCGTAACGAATGCTTTGTTCTGAGATATTTTTCCTACCTATAAAATCTTCCTACCCGAATTTACTGCACATGCACACAACAAGGAATGCACACAATCTATAATTTTCTGCTACCAGACTGGTAGCAGAAAATATCTCCTAATCAAATATAGTTGCATTATTGATGATGGAATCCTAGCCATTCTATTGATCAGTTCTTTTGTTGATATGGGTATGGATCAAGTGGAAGTAATAGCTAGATGGCGCTAAAAGGAAACATTATTTCTCTGCGGCCCGGCACCAATTCACCCATGGACCGGTACCGGTCCCCTGCCCAGTGGTTTGGGACCACTGGTCTACAGGATTTTTCATTAACTTTATCGTTTTGGAAACCCTACATGCATTACAGCACCAGAGGCACCTGTGGTCCCACAGCTGCTGACCCCTGTCATGAGGGGGGACGTGAATGGAGATGAGTGAAGCAAATGATCATCCACACATCAGGACAAAGGGGCAGAAGTGAAATTATTTTGACGTTTCTACTACCTTTCCCGACCACTCTTTCCTTTTCTTGCTCCAAGCCAATCACCAGTCTGTGCCTGTCTCCATCCGTCTGTCCCCAACCCCGTCCCTCCAACCATCCAGAGCAGCCACCGCTTCTGTCAGTCACACATGGATTGATTTGGCGTCCTCACAGCACCTATCAATCACCGCTGCTTCATTTATCTGCACAGCACATACTTCACTTCAGTAGTAACTGGGTTTTAATCTAAGGACCAAACCGTCATGGCATGACAATGAAGTGGACGCCTTTGAAACAAACCCAATTTAATGATAAGATACTCTTTCAGGAATGACAGCAAACTGGACCAGAGGTCTGGAGAATGGAAGCTGTGGCGTCTGTGCTGTTGGCTTAACAGACGCCGTACGAGTCCTGATGAAACCACCTGCTACAACAACCGATTTTCTGAAAGAAATCTGTTGACGATGCTGTGTCAGTGATCATGGATGACAGGATGAGTTTGCTTTCAATGTGAACTCTCTAATAATTTGGAGACCTTGTTGCATTTCACATTATGCAGATTTGTAACTTTTGCCTCCTCCAAGGTCGTGGTAATTGGCGCTGTAAGGTTCACATGTCACGGCCCACGGTCAGAATGTTGCCCAGAAAAATAAATGGGATTTTATTCACTGTTCAGTTCATGCTGTTGAGGCCTA
The DNA here is from genome assembly GCA_016785265.1 of Paraplagusia blochii. NCBI lineage: Eukaryota > Metazoa > Chordata > Actinopteri > Pleuronectiformes > Cynoglossidae > Paraplagusia > Paraplagusia blochii. Next base: position 364,228 of record JAFBJS010028008.1, read on the forward strand.
TTTGTGTGTGTGTGTGTGTGTATCTGTCGTCACAATCAGTATTGTGTGCGCGTGTTTGGATGCCCTTGACTTATTTTGGCTGGTGCTGGAAAATCTGTGTTGCCTGTTGCTCATCAGGAACCATCTGTGCTGGTAACAGATTTACTGTGGAGTGTTCCGCACACACTCGCTCACACATCCTCAGAAAAATTCCATCCGACATTGTGCTGTACACTTTCCTGGTATAGTTAATACAGTGTGTGCAAAAAAAAACCCCCAAATGTTTATTTGACGTCATTTTTCACTGCAGGAAAGACTAGACCATATCGCAGCAACTAGTTTGTTCGTTTGGCCTCCAAAACCAAGTAGACACAGAAAAAAAAAGTTAAAAATTGCTTTTTCCATTTTGTGTGACTGTTTTGGCCAATATGCTATGCTTAAAAATTTGTAAATAAAACAAAGAATCGAACGACACCAACAAAGGCTGAAATTGAGGTAATAAGATATCAGCAGATATCAGACCAACGATGCTGATGATGGATGAACTGACAGAGGAACAAAGAATGTCCTTATGGATCCACAGACCTATAGACTCTCTCCAAAAATGGAGGTCCGGGGGGGGTCTGACACCGGTCTTGCCCAGATTTGTCGAAAACAAGCCGTGAATTATTTCATTTATTTCTGAAAGACCAGGAAAAGAGAACAAATGTCTCACAGAATCAGTATCAGCCTTTACAGGTCTCCAAAAGTATGTCAAGAGAGGGGTCAAAAAGTAAGGCAACGCTCCAATGTGCTGACTGAATCTTCATAGAAAGTTGGTCCACAGAACAGAAGGAAAGTTTTATTCACTGGACAGTAGTCATATGTAGTAGCTGCTGTAGTAGTCCAACAACACCATCACCTGTCTGTCGCCCAACTAAGATCTTCAGTCTCTTCTTACTAACATTCAATTCTCGCTGGGAAATTAAATGAAAAGTACTGAACGGTAAATTATTCCCTGCTTCCGATGGAACTTTAAACTCCATTAAAATCCAAATCATTGGATTGGTTCATTTTCATATTACTGTATAGCTGCCTGACACAGGCCCAGTTTCCATGACTACCAATTCAAAAAAAGCACAGAATATTGTAGTTAAAGCGTCCTTTATATTGTTGTTAATTGTTCCTAATTAACCATTTACATGATAATACTAATTAGCAGATTCTAAGATGAAGTCGTCTGATCTGACGATGCCGTGAAGGAAACTGCTCTCAGCTTTCTCAGCCTCAGGGTCAGGTCCACTGTCCAAGCTTCTCCACCCAATATCACATTAATCCATGCGTCAGGTGACATTTTATTAGTATAATGAAAATGTCAACTTAATGTTGGTGCTAGGGAGGAAAGTCATAGGATCACAAAGTCAATAGGGTTTTATTTCTCCTGGGATGATGTCGCTGCCAAATTCCTCAGCCATCACTCCACAAACCCAGAGTCAATGGTTTCTTTATAAAATGTAATTCGTTTTAGTGAAGTAACAACCTTGTTTTCTTCAATTTATTGTTTATTTTAATGCTTGATACCATGGTTTGTTACCAGAAAAACACCATCGTGCCTAAAAGCACTGTTTTTGTCAGAACTGCGCCATAGCTGTTGATATAAGAACTGGATTTGGTTACGAAAGCGCACTGATATGAGCTCTGACACTAAACTTTGAGCTATTTTTATTAAAATACTTATTAAAATCAACAAGGAGTTCAGGAAAACAGCAGGTTGGTGGGTGAGGGTTTCCAAGTATATTCCAATTACACATTTTCATTTCCTTATATCCGCAGCTCTTCTGAATTCCAAAATAATCTTTGCACATCTGACAACCCAAACCCTACACACCTGCTGCCAATGTCAGCCTTCGGAATCAGATTCTCATCCAGCTCCAAATTTGCCTAAAGGCAAAGATCATGTTCGCTGATGTTCAGGTTCATCTGCCCAAGGCAGTGGAATAAAATATAAGTTAAAGAAGCTCAATCCAAAAGTTCACTGACTGTTGGTCATAACAGTTCACCCCAGTGTGAGTGACAACTTCCAGCAGTGTCCTCCACCGTCTCACCGTCCCTGTCTCACGCAACATTTTCTCCCCTGTCGACCAGGCCCATTAAGGAACTATAAAATTATCCAAACATCACTATGAAAAAAAACCCCTCACATGTCCCCCTGGTGGCGGGCATTTGTCAGCATCATGTTTACTTTGGCATCAGTAACATAATTAAGGGAATAAAACAGATGGACTAAAACGTGCATTGGCGTTTTGTTACGATGTTGTAATGTAGATTGATGCTTTTTGTCACACAGCCATGGGTAAATAATCATCATTAACTTTTTTATCCTGTCTTTTTCTCTCTGCCTCTTTGCACTGAACACATCTCTGAGGTCCTTCAACCAGGCTCTTTAATGAACTCAAGAAAAGCTGAAGGATTTTGTTTTCCTTAGTTAACACATTCCCAGCACTGACAATTAATGGAAAAATAAATCATAACAAGATCCACAAAGAAGATTCCCATCTGCAACACAAGGTTGTGGGTTTAATACCACCTGGTGCAAAACCCCAGGTTGGATTGGGTCAAGAACTCCATTTGGGGAAGAACTTCAACAATAGCAAAATAATGAAATGCATTGATAAAAAACAGGATGAAAATGCTCGGCAGTGGTGACCTAGTGGTTAAAGAAGCAGACATAGGTAGACAAGACTGCAGGTTCAAATCCATCAACTGCCAAGTTGCCACTGAGGTGTTCTGAGAATAGCACTACCATCCCTACCCACATAACTTCTTGTGGGGTCACCACAGTGCTGGCAACTGACAAGCAGAAGTAGATGAGTGAATGAATCTTCTTCTGCTTGTCTGTTGCCGGGACGCAGGGGCAACTAGCACCACCCAAATCACATTGCACCATATTGTGAGCCTTCCTGTGGGTGGTGAAGCCTCAAGAAGTTGCAGATGAAGATGAATGAAAGAAAAAGGATAAAATACAGACAGCAGCAGAATGAATATTAATAAAATAAAAAACAAAGCTGAAGAAAATCCATCTTTTCAACCTGGATAATCATTACTCAACACAGGAGATGCCTATGATTTGTTCCCAAATACACTTGGGAAAATTCATCAATGACAGAACAACAAAAGCCGACTCCAAGATGAGACCCTGAGGTGGTGCTGATGACCCACCTTGTCTGAAACCAACATCCAAGAACAATATTTTCTCAACTCACTGGAGAAACCCTCAATAAATGTGATAATTACTAATCAAGGCCAGTGTCTTCAGTAGTGGGGGTCACTACTGAGCCTGTCTCTTATACACATCTAGGCAGAGAAAGACGGCAAGGCGAGAGGCTGTGGGTGTGAGGGTGAGGGTGAGGAACACAGATGTTCTCCAGATGTGGCCTGAAAAAAGTCTTCAACGCTCTCTATTCCCCGTGTTTGATACCACGGTGTATAAATAAGAAGAGTCACCGACATGGCAAAGCTGAAGAAAACCTGGATCATCATTACTCAACACAGGAGATGCCTATGATTTGTTCCCAAATACACTTGAGAAAATTCATCAATGACAGAACAACAAAAGCCGACTCCAAGATGAGACCCTGAGGTGTCGCTGATGACCCACCTTGTCTGAAACCAACATCCAAGAACAATATTTTCTCAACTCACTGGAGAAACCCTCAATAAATGTGATAATTACTAATCAAGGCCAGTGTCTTCAGTAGTGGGGGTCACTACTGAGCAGGGACACAGTGACCCCCAACTAAGCAATTACGTCTCCATTTACTTCCAGTCCAGGGAAGTAAATGCGAACAGCGCCGTCTCGCCTTCCACTGATGAGGGTCTCATCAATTATGCATTAGTAAAGGTTTATGTTTGTGCCCAGATGACCACAGGCCACCGTGGTACGTCTGGACGGAGGAGCCAGTTGAGTTCAGATCTGAATCCAGCCACTGAGCACAAAGCATCGTTTCCACAAACGCCTCACAAAGTCAAAAAGACACAGCTAATAATTCAACCATGTTTTTTTCCCCTGATTTCTCCTCTCTCTACTCGTTCTTATCCTATTCTTGTCTCGGATGAAAAGACGAACTTTCTCAAAGTGTTATTCTACAGAACCAGAATACGAACGGTGCTGACACTGGACAGATTAAGGATATCATTTGTTTTACAGAGAACTTTCAAAAATGTCCATAAAAGTTGTTTTTCTGTAAGAAATTGGTGAAAATGTGGGAACTGTAACCAGGACACAACCAGAGTTGAATTGTTGCCTGTCTTTAACTAAGGACAGGCAACAATGTAGAATCCTTCACCAGAGAATGCTTTGTTTTCAGAATCTGAGGATGCCAGTCTGCCAAAATAAAAGCCTGTTAATTCTTTTTTAATTAAAATTGAATTTACGTTATTACCACCTTAATGCTCTGATAACTAACCTCATCATTTGTGACTCTTTAATCACTTTCTTCTCTGTAACTAACCAGGCTGCTTGATTTGTAGTGATCAATAACTTGTAACTATCACTCCACATTGATATGAGCTAATGGATACAGATCATCACACCTTATTTAATCTCAGGTATTTATTTCAGGAGCCTTTTTGAAACCAAGGTTTTTCTCACTGGTTGAAATTGAACTGAAAGGAGGAAGAAAATTAACTTTTAAAATAAAAAGCTCCAAATGGCCTCTTTGAATACCATTAAAAGGTCACGGTGTGTGGATGTTCTGCATCCGTGGGGTAACACAGGTACAACGTGAAGGAGCAGCTGTCGGCTTTTATTAACTCAGAGGTTTTGCAGGTTTCCGACCCTGAGAACTTTGCTTTGATATTGACCTGCAGGGGTCAGCGGGGAATGAATAAATGCATGACTGAATGCACCTGTACAAGCTAATGCAATGCTGGGCGACGGCCTAGCAATAACAATCATGTATATTTTAGTTCTGTCAGAGGATGAACACGTCTGTCACTGAAACTCAGCCTGATGTCCTTTGCCGTCCTTCGCAGCATCACGTGTGTGTTTCTCTGCGTTACTGCGTTACAGTCCTCCTTCATTTCAGCAAAAATAAACCTTCTGTAGCTGAACCTACTGAATCAATGGACTTAAAACACCGGCTGCCGTGTCAGCATACAATTAATGCCTGCAGTTCTCATTTCACACCCACACTTCTCTAAACAATAGCTACGGAAAAATTACAACCGTCACCACCAGCTAACTGTAATAACAGTGTTTTATGCACTGATGCTAAATGGTTACGTATATACACAAGTATTGTTGAGCCACTACTTTTCTATTATATCAAGATGCAAAAAATATATCTTATTTTTTGGAGTTATAAAGAAAAAGTGCTACACTAAGCTGGTTTACTTAAACTTCTCTAAGTTCTTTAAATGATCGTTCTCTTTGTAGAGTACAGTTTCACGCTGTGATTTCTCAGAAAATATTTCTGTTGGATTTCTTATGCTAATTTCTATGGGAAACGGTGGAGCAGACTTGATGGGAACAAAGAATAAAAAGTTATTTCAACTCAAACCGTTTCAGAAGCTTTGTGCTGTGTTGGCAAATTTGCAGGTGTTGCCACAATGAGTCAAAAATTTCCATCTCACTGTATCCATCAATCTCCTCTTTGTCTCCTACCTGGTAGCTCCATCTCTAGGATCATTCTTCTACCAATGTATCCACCGTCCCTCCTCTGAACATGTCCAAACCATCTCAATCTGTCTTCTCTGGCTTTTTCTCCAAACCTTCCTGTCTATACTGTCTATATCACCTCATTCCTGATCCTGTCCATCCTTGTCTCTCCTAAAAAGGCTAATGGGAATAAAAAGTAACAATGAAGAAGATGTTGATGATGATACTAGCACAGATCTTTTGATCCCTCTGGTGATCCACCCATGGTACAGGAGCTTCATTGACGTCAGATTGACGAGAACTTGCAGGAACATCTAACACTTTTGATTCTACAACTAAAGCGAAAGAAACTTTCCAATCCGGCGTGTCCTTTATTCTTGTTCACTCATTATTTCTTTTCCAAGACCTACTGTAGAGGCTGTTAACAAGAAGATGATTTGATGAGAGCTAATCCCCGGAGAGGAACAGGTGTCACACTGACATTTAGTAGCTGCAGAATGTCAACGAATGACTGACATGAGAGCAACAATCCCATAAATTAACCTCATCTGTTACTGTGCTGCTAATTTATAAATAGTTGAGTGTGTGAGACTGAGGCTGGGATGATTTGAAAAAAAAAAAAAATCACATTGGTGGAAATGTTTCCGTTTTTAACCTATGAGATTCTTCCTTTCTGACTCTCAAGTCTTCATAGAATGCAGCTCATTAACAGTCATCTAGGTCCATATTGTACATTATATTGCACATATAATATACAATATGTGACTATTTAACATAGATGAATTAGTTAACACAACAGCGTATGGCTCAAGTATCATGTGCCTCGTCCCAACCAATCAGGTGCTAAGATGTTGGTGTACAAAAAAAAAACCCAACAGTGACACATTAGATAAGAAAAAGCTGAGAATATGCTTAAGAGTTACCAAAAGTATAAAATAGACCAAAAATATTTTATACAATGTTTAAAAAAAAAAACAACATCTTGTCTTCCTCCACACTGGCTCATAATTTCCAGCCCTGGAGAGGTTCCTTTAAGGTTCTCAGGAAATAACACCATAGCTGCAGCCCTCCCATCATTACTGGTATAATAATCTATGACAAATCTAAAAAAGGTGTGCTCTACGCCGTGGTAACCATCCCCCCCATGACCCTGAATAGGAATGATCGGCAGGAGATGAAATAGTCTCTGCTCATTGGCAGCTCTCAGCAGTCGGTGCTAAACTGGTTCTCGCAGAGAAACAGGTTAATCAGCAGCAGGGTGCTGTGCTCACTGGCACTGGTTCTCGGTGACAGTGGGGCTGGGGCGTGGGGAGACTGGGCGGGCTCTCCGCCCGTGCTGCCCAGGATGTGCCAAGAGGTCGTGGTCAAACAGATCGCATCTCTTGTCGCCCAGGAGCAGCATGTATATTCCCTCCCCTCTGCTGTGGTCCCTGACCCAGCCCGGAGTTATCACCCTGGGTAAACTGTTCCGAGCTGTTCACCTTGTAGGAGAAGATTCAATTCATGCCGTATTTGCCAGCTGCCTGGATGCTGCGTGGAATGTCACAGTCAAATAAAACCGAGTATAGAATGACTTTTTTATTGTTTCCTCTCAAATTACAACCTATTGTAACCATGTATAGAATAGAACATGACCTTGTAGGTATTCTGTGTTAGTGAAAGTTTCTTTGAATGCATCCATTCATCTGTCCTCTACTGAAACTCCCACAGCTATCAATGGACAATTAGAAAGGTTATCGAAAAATTAATAAATAGTTGAAAGAATTGTGATTAATTGACCATATAGGTGTCTTCGTCTCTTCCATTCGGCTTATCCCTTTTTCAGGTGCAACTCTTGAGCGAGTCAACAATTTCCATCTCCCCCTGTCCTCTCCATCCTCAACTTTAACTCCTCCTCCTTCTGTACTGCATCCATTACCATCCTCTTTGTCTCCTACCTGGTAGCTCCATCTCTAGGATCATTCTTCTTCTGTCCCTCCTCTGAACATGTCCAAACCATCTCAATATGTCTTCTCTAGCTTTTTCTCCAAACCTTCCTGTCTGTGTTGTCCCTCTAAACCTGTCCATCCTTGTCCTGTCCATCCTTGTCTCTCCTAAAGAGGACCTCAGCATCTTTATCTCCTCCACCCTCAGCTCTGACTCCTGTCTTCTTTCTAATGATATTGTCTCACGTGTTACTGGTTCAGTCCGCTTCATTACTGCTGTCTCTTATACACATCTGACTGGAGTTCTCTCCTAAAGAGAATCTCAGCATCTTTAACTCCTCCACCTCCAGCTCTGTCTCCTGTCTTCTACCTATACCTAGTGTCTCTAATCCGTCCATCATGGCTGGTCTCACAACTGTTCCCTTCACCTTAGCTGACTCTCTTCTATCACAAATCACTGCTGACTCTTTCTCCATCCTGACTGTACTCTGTTCTTCTCTTCTCTTTCACAGTCTCCACTGGTCTGAACAGTTGATCCTAATTAACATTATAGGCGTAACTCTTAGAATAAAAGATTAAAATGTTACACCCAACTGTTGTCTGAAGCTAACCCGACCAGCATTGGGAATCTATCTTTATTTCTAATAAAGAAAGGAGCTAAAAATAGGAATGAGGAAAACTACGTCACCTTAATCCCTCATCGTGCTGACCACGTTCTAACATCTGACAACTTTTCAAATCACGTGACCTTAATATTTGCTTTGATGCGAACACCAAAGAGGCATCAACTTTATTTTCAAGTGAAACATTCTAGTGGTTCTACTCCTTGGTAAAATAGACAGATTTAAAAAATTGTCTTCTTGGTAGGAATTATAGTTCCTTCAGCGTCAGCCGCAGCAGAGTTGGCTTACTGGGCTTTGAAGAAAGCTTGTTAGCCAAGTTGCTGAGAGCCACTAAACAGAGACCTCAGCTTTTTCTTCTGCCTCTCTTTCTGTCCCATTTGTATTTCGTTCCCTCATTCTTCCCCTCTTAGGTTTAATCCCAAGTTCTTTACCCCGGTGCAGCTGAGTATTCAGCTCACAGCCTGTGTGTTAGTCTCATGGGGAGGGCGAAAATTGGTATGAGGTAAATGTGGGGAGTAGAAAGGAGAGAGGTCAGCGGTGCTAGATGAGCAGCTGAGAAGGAACCAAGTCTCCCACTGCTCGTTCTATTTATCACAGCCAGAGACCAATGCAAATTGCAGTTAGAGACTGACACCTACAAATCAGCCTCAATTCTCCACACGGACACCAATGAACTGTGGGCTCCAGATGAAACGATTGGCTCAAAGAAGGAAAAAAAAAAACTAATATATGTGTGGGCATGTAGGTGGGAGAACCCAGTTTGGTTCTTTACACCCTTAATGAAAGGACTCTTTAAAACTGACCACTTTTCTAATCATAGATAAGAAAAGGATTAAGATTTGAGTCTGTGGTTAAACTGAGGTTTAAAGTAGTGATTTGTCAGGTCAAGCGTAAAGTACAAGAAAAAGTAGTAATTTGGTTCTAATCTCTCTGTTGGGATTTCGGATAAATACGAGAAGCACTGTAGGGGGCCTTGACTTAAGAACGGTCAACAGTCTGAAGAAAAAAAGGAATATGTGTGTCCCTTTACTTCTGTTTTTTATGCCTACTCTTTTTATGAAAGGTTACAAAAATGTTTTTGTATTTTTTAACCTACTCTTAATAGTGTTTTTTAGTTGTGTATAAAAGTGAGCAAAAGAGATGTTTTGCAAATAAAGAAATATAATTACATATAAAAAAACGATACATCCAAAAGTGTAATTAAGTTAAAGACAATATTACTCAGCAAAAAGCTGGAGAATGAGGTGATTAGAGGGACAATACACACAGGAAGGTTTGGATAAAAAGCTAGAGAAGACAGATTGAGATGGTTTGGACATGTTCAGAGGAGGGACAGTGGACACATTGGTAGAAGAATGATCCTAGAGATGGAGCTAACAGGTAGGAGACGAAGAGGAGATTGATGGATGCAGTGAGGGAGGACATGGAGGTAGTTGGAGTTAGAGTAGAAGACACAGAGGACAGGGGGAAGACAGAAGAAGAAACTCAGCAAATGTCTAAAAAGTAGTTTATATTTACCTCACAATCATTTAGTTTGATGTGAACGGCATAAATATATCAAATTTTATTAATAGTTACACATACATAAACATACTTAAAAATATATATTTGTTTAATGTGTGTGATTAGTGGAATCACAAACTATTTTTCTGCCATCTGACATTTCACATTTTTATTTATTTCAATAGGAAATATGGCAAGAAATATAATCTACAGGTTGCTTCGGGACTGTAGCATTTTTCTTTGTATGAGTAGAGGGAGGCAGAGCGTCAGACACAGATTTCATTCTAGATAGATGTCTCAAGGCAATCTTTTTATTTCTGACAACAGGTGAATCCCATTTCGCCCCTATGTTTGATGAGGACTGATGTGTCAAGGTAAAGTGTCCCAATTCTTTTTGAAATGTAGGAGACGGAAGGGAGGATAAGTCAACCAGACGGAGGCCTCAGTTGAGAAAGGGTCTGCGAGGCATTCAGGGACATCTACGTCTAATAATAGTAACGTTTTCACAGTGGAGATACAAAGGTCCACATCTTGTCGTCATTTTTAACCTGTTGAATTGACTACGGACAATACAAATCAACTATTGCACTGTTGGAAACAAGTTAGCATTTAAGAACTTAATTAAAGTTTTCTTCGCCAGGTGCTGAAGAAAAAATGTAATAATGTAAGATACGATGTGTAAAGAAAAGGTGTAACAGAATCATACAGCTGACATATGATTCATAGTCATGTATCATATGGATATATTCATCATATATCTGAATCATATATGAATATAGCTGAATATTTCTTTATACACTCTCTCATATCACAGCATATTCTGTATCCTATAGGTATATGATACTGATGTATGTGTAAACTCAATGTGCCTTGCGATGCTCGTGTTACTTTGGTTGTGTGTATAAATATGTAACTGGGTGTGTCTGTTTGGATATGGTTATCAAAGGGTAATTAACAAAGACGCTCAAAGGACTAATAAATTCCTATTCCATCTATTTATCTTTCTATTTATCACTAAAGAACTTACGTGGTTTCAACGAAAAATAACTTTTCAACTTATAGCACACAAAGTCAGACTCAAACAACATCGCGGGCCACAGGTGGTACTAAAATTTGAGTCACTGGCGACCAGGTCAGGATAGAAAGATTGAGCATTTCAGTGAACTACGATAAATGATGAGCAAAGTATTGAATAAAGGATAAATGCTTTTAGCCTCTTTGAAACCATCTATTAGGGAAATGCTGGCTTTGCAGGGAAAAGGTAGAAGGATAATGATAATTTTAATTAAAAGTAAAATTAGGACAAGTTGGGCGGGCCGGATTATAACGCCAGGCGGGCCGCATCCAGCCCCCGGGCCTTAGTTTGCCCAGGTCTGCTCTAGAATTATCCCTGCAAAACACTGTGAAGATTTTAATTCAATCAATTCAATTCATTATGTTCAATGTGTTTAGTTTTAAGCTTTTAAAGATGTTTCTGAGAGTCTTTATTAGTTTTACATCAACCAGAAACCAATGAAGTTCCCAGTTGAGGAACAAACATCTCTGAAGCTCCAGTCAGAAACAGTCAGATTCATTGTGACTCTCTGACAACAACCGTGACCTGAGCTCATTTGTGTGTTCTACACATGCTGGCAGCATGACGATGAGAGGCCTCATCAATCAGCCCTCATCACCGCAGCATCTCCATGGCATTGGTGACTCCTCAGAAACACAACAAATTAGACGTAACGCTGCAACAAACACAGGTCGCTCCAGAATCTTCCACAGCGCCGTAGGCTGGGCTTCATGTTGTCATTGAGCTGCACCTGAATCGATGCAGCGGCCGCCCTGTGTTGTCTTAGCTGATATGAATCCATACTCAGTCGGTCCCGTGGCTTTGAGCTTCATCATTATTCAGACAGTAGGACTGTTGCTCTGTGTGTGTGTGTGTGTGTGTAAACTGTAACTTCACACACAAGTTAATGAGGTTAAATATATTTATAAATCTGATGCGTCTGTAGCGAGGAACTGTTGCCTCTTTATTGATCTCACTCTGTGCTTGTCAGGGATGCATTGATTGAAGTGTGAGAGCTGTTGCACCTGATAAAAATAAATAAATAAATAAATCGCATGTATTCTGAGTTCAATATGAATTTAGATATAAATTTGATGTTATAACTTGGGCTGTCAAACAATTAAAATTTAAATTGAATTGATGGCAGGGTAGCTGCGGGCTCCTCACCGTGAATACTGATTAATGGAGATCTGACAGCTTTGCTGAAGAAGAAACCAACATTTGTTTTTTGTTCCCTACATCACTGGAACAGGAGCAGCAGGGAGGGGCCTTTGATTTGATTCATCTGTTTATACTGGTGACTGATCTTGATGTTGGGATTATTAGCACTGACCAACTCCAATTGTAACTTCATATCTGTCTTATTCCTTAAGGGCTTTGTTTTCTTCTTAGAACAAAGTGAATTTTCACAATGAAAATGAACCACTTTCCAAACTTCTGGCCTCACTCCTCTACATTATTAATCAGTCTGCAGTCCCACACAAAGCCCTCTGGCTGCTGTAACAGTCAGACTGTCCGCCATAGGCCACAGGCGTCCTAAAATTTATACATATGGTTCTTCTTGTCCTTTCGGCTTGTCCCTTTTTTTGCCACAGCGAGTCAACAATTTCCATCTCCTTCCTGTCTTCTGTATCTTCTACTCTGACTCCAACTACATCCATGTCCTCCCTCACTGCATCCATCAATCTCCTCTTTGTCTCCTACCTGGTAGCTCCATCTCTAGGATCATTCTTCTACCAATGTATCCACTGTCCCTCCTCTAAACATGTCCAAACCATCTCAATCTGTCTTTTTTTTTCCAAACCTTCTTGTCTGTGTCCCATTTATCACTTCCTTTCTGATGGCCAATTGCTCAAAATAGCTTATCACTTACATTTGGCAGCCGTGGACTACAACAAATATCAGGATTTTGGTCCAACATGGACCCACCTGGTTGTGACCTGATCCCAGAAGTGGAGTGTGCGATAATTGTGCAGAATTACTTAATTAATCATCATTTTTTTGGAGAAAAATATGCAACAAAGTGAAAAAGCAATGAGCAGCAGATACAGTTACAGTGTGCAGAGCTTCTTGTTGTCTAGTTAATTAAGTACATTGCTGAAGAAAATGCTCCAAAAACAACAAACTCTTGACAAAACTTTTGAGTTCCCACTTTCAGACCAACACTTCTAACCTTCCTTTTTTCCCTCTTTGTCTTAATCAATCTCCCTCCTCTTCTTCTTCTTTGTCTTCGACCAACAGTAGTCCGATTTCCAGCAGTACCCTGTAGGTTAACAGCACTGTTGGCGGTCGTTGTTAACCCGGGCCCCAACCGATCCGGTATGGAAATCTTTTTATTAACTCGCATTATAGATTTGGCAAAATGTTTTTACGCCGGATGCCCTTCCTGACGCAACCCTCACCATTTATCTGGGCTTGGGACCGGCACTAAAAAAACACTGGCTTGTGCTCCCTAGTGGCTGAGTTAGCTCCGCTCCTCACTCTCACACTCTAATATCCCCACAGCTCTCACCATGCCTCCCCACACGTTAACCCTTTAACTGCTGTATAAAACCTTATAACCATTACAATATGTTTGTGGATCCGCGCTCGTGCATTAATTTCTGAAAATACATTGGTGAATGAAATTGCACGCGTCCCACAGTCACATATCCCAGCATGCACACGCTTCTTGTTGTTGTGAGACCTGTTGCGGCTCAGTATTGGTCCATATATAAGGCGCACCGGAGGCGCAGTGTCAGCTTTTGAGAAAATTCAAAGCTTTTAGGTGCGCCTTATAGTGCGGAAAATACGGTAACTTCAAATGCGTTTTCTGATCATTTTTCTTGGAAGAGTAATAGCTTCAAGTGTTAATACTCAGAGATTGTCAGAAAATACATTAAAATACATGCAATGACAACAACCTCGTGCTGAATGTCAGCAAAACAAATTGTCATCAACTTCCAAAGAGCCCGCAGCGAACACCCGCCTCTGACTATAGATGGTGTCGCTGTGGAAAGAGTGAGCAGCACCAAGTTTTTGGATAGCACAACAATGGAGACCTCTCCTGGACAACGGACACCACATCACTGGCAAAGAAAGCTCAACAGCGCCTCTACTTCCTGCGGAAACTAAAACGAGCAAGTGCATCACCATCCATTATGACCATTTTCTACAGAGGAACCATCGAAAACATTCTTTCAAGCTGTGTCACTGTGTGGGGCGGCAGCTGCACTGACTATAACGGAAAGCCTTGCAGCGCATAGTGAACACAGCTAGAAAGATCATTGGTGCACCACTTCCCTCACTATTGAACTTATACACTGCACGCCTTACTCGCAAAGCCATAAACAATTATGAGCGACGGCACTCACTTCTGTAGGCTGAACAGGCTGCACACAGGTGAGGTGAGAACTGAGGAAGCTTCGGTCCCAGAAGGCAGCAGGCTGAACAGCCTCTGCTGCCCTCTGGGAGGCGCTACAGGAGCCTCTCATCTCACACCACCAGACTCACTAACAGCTTCATCCACCAAGTTGTTAGATTGTTGAACTCTCTCCCCTCTCCACCCACACCCATCACTCCCACTTGAACTCTTCCCCACAAACACACATAGAGAGCACCTTAATCTGAAACTGTTTACTGCACTTGCACTATAAACATCTGTACTGTACCTATGACCTCTTTGCACAACCACCACCTGCACTGTTGTATTATAATGTTATGTAATGAAATGCACTATTTACATAAGTTTCTACCGATTATTAGTTTTATGTTAGTATCTATTATGACATGACTGTAAACTCCTATTCTACTCATCTGGTCAACTGTAATGCACACTACCCATCTATTTGCACTAACTACAGTGGTATGAAAAAGTATCTGAACCTTTTGGAATTTGTCACATTTCTGCATAAAATCACCATCAAATGTAATCTGATATTTGTCAAAATCACACAGATGAAAAAACAGTGTCTGCTTTAACTAAAACCACCCAAACATTTATAGGTTTTCATATTTTAATGAGGATAGCATGCAAACAATGACAGAAGGGGGAGGAATAAGTAACTGAACCATCACGTTTAATATTTTGTGCCCCCCCCTTTTGCAGCAATAACTTCAACCAGACGCTTCCTGTAGCTGCAGATCAGTCTGGCACATCGAACCGGACTAATCTTGGCCCATTCTTCTTTACAAAACTGTTGTAGTTCAGTCAGATTCCTGGGATGTCTGGCATGAATCGCTTTCTTGAGGTCATGCCACAGCATCTCAATGGGGTTCAAGTCTGGACTTTGACTTGGCCACTCTAGAACGTGTATTTTGTTCTTCTGAAACCATTCTGTAGTTGATTCACTTGTGTGTTTTGGATCATTGTCTTGTTGTAGCATCCATCCTCTTTTCAGCTTCAACTGTCTGACAGATGGCCTCAGGTTTTCCTGCAAAACATCCTGATAAACTTGTGAATTCATTTTTCCATTGATAATTGCAAGTTGTCCAGGCCCTGAGGCAGCAAAACAGCCCCATACCATGATGCACCATGCTTTACGGTGGGGATGAGGTGTTTATGTTGGTGAGCTGTTCCATTTTTCCTCCACACATGACGTTGTGTGTTCCTCCCAAACAATTCAACTTTTGTTTCATCAGTCCACAAAATATTTTGCCAAAACTTCTATGGAGTGTCCAAGTGCCTTTTTGCGAACATTAAACGACCAACAATGTTTTTTTTAGACAGCAGTGGCTTCCTCCGTGAAGGTCTCCCATGAACACAATTCTTGGCCAGTGTTTTACATATAGTTGATGTGTGGACAGAGACATTGGACTGTGCCAGTGATTTCTGTAAGTCTTTAGCAGACACTCTAGGGTTCTTTTTTACCTCTCTGAGTATTCTGCGCTGAACTCTTGGCGTCATCTTAGGTGGACGGCCACTCCTTCGGAGAGAAGCAACAGTGCCAAACTCTCTCCATTTGTAGACAACTTCTCTGACTGTCGATTGATGAACATCCAGACTTTTAGAGATGGTTTTGTATCCTTTCCCAGCTTTATACAAATCGACAATTTTTGCCACTCATCAGTGATTGGGCACACACTTGACTTAAATTGTTTGGTAAAAATTGGTTTCAATTGCTTTTTAAGTCTCCTTAGGCAGAGGGTTCAGTTACTTATTCCTCTCCCTTCTGTCATTGTTTGCATGCTATCCACATTAAAATATGAAAACCTATAAATGTTTGGGTGGGTTTAGTTAAAGCAGACACTGTTTTTTCATCTGTGTGATTTTGACAAATATCAGATTACATTTGATGGTGATTTTATGCAGAAATGTGACAAATTCCAAAAGGTTCAGATACTTTTTCATACCACTGTATTCTGACTGCAGACCGCAATACGGCAGACTTTATTGTAAACTGTGTTGGAATGTTGTGTGTATTGTAATGTTGTGTCTTGTCTGTGCATGGGATAGCGGGGAATGCTTATATGTTCTGTACATGTAAAGGAATTGACAATAAAGTTGACCTTGAGGTCCAGGACAGCATTTTTTTATAAAAAAAAATATTAATGTTCTGAGCTTGATTCAAATTAAAATTGTTGTTTTATTTGTACATTTAAGCACTGTTTAGGAGACTTGTGTTGTGTTTTGTGTTTATAGAATTAATTTACTTACCAGAGATGCACTAGGGAGCCATGCAACCAGGACAAAAATTACACATCAGGTGCCCAAAGTGGCATAGGACTGTGCCGTCTGACCTGTGGATCTCATTAATCTGTAAATAAATGTGATTTGTCTGAAAACAGGCTCTTTTGCACAATTTTGGCCACCACAGAATTTATTTATTTATTGTTTATACAGTATATGCACTCATGTTGTGTGAGCTGAAGGGATTTGTTTTTCTTATAAAGCATGCAAACTACTTTTTGAAGGTGCACCGGATTATAAGGCGCATCTTCAGTGAATGACCTATTTTTAAAAAGTTCATACATAAGGCAATACAATAGAAGCATCAGTAGTGGCTGCTGTTGCGTTATGCATCCACTAGTTGAAGCTGTACTCAAGTGAATGTCAACAACACAGTCAGACAAGTCAGTCAAACTTTTTAATAGAATGCAAACCAGCGTTCTGACAACTTCGTTGTCAGCCAAGATTCACTAGAGGAAAGAGGTACCGTATTTTCCGCACTATAAGGCGCACCGCATTATAAGGCTCATACAATAAAAGCTTCAGTAGTGGCTGCTGTTGCGTTATGCATCCACTAGATGAAGCTGCACTCAAGCGAATGTCAACAACACAGTCAGACTAGTAATGGAGGGGAACGTTTACTCGATTCAGTAAACACGTAAAAGAAACAGTCTGATACATTACGGCAAATTAAACGTTAGTGCAATGACAGTATAGTAACTCTCTAAATGGTGCAAAGTAATAACTGTAATAACACACGGAATGTCCAGACAGCTTGATTATAACATCAACTTTTATCAGGAGCTCTCGGGTTTCCATACAGCATCCATGCATGTACCATGTGCGTTAACTGACGTAAAAGTTCCTTCACCTGCCGTAAACTACGACAACATTATGACAACGTAAAGCAGATTACCGTAAGCATTCTAATACTCTGACATCTCCCCTTTTTAGTTCTCGTTTTCTCAATACGTTGCACAGATAAACATTCTGTTAAGAACAGTGTCACTCTTAGGTATAAACAACATTCACTGGAACTCTTTTTATTATTATTGTGACAGGTAAAACAGGTAAGACAGGTAAGACAGGTGCTCCACTTTCAGGTGGCTGTGGGGCAGGCATCTCCTGGAGGTGGCGGCGGTTGCGCCTGAGTGTTGCCCCCTGCTGCGTCTGCACGATGTATGAGCGTGGCGTGACACTCTGAGAAGTCACGACTGCAGGAATCTTCCATGACTTCTGGTGATCCAGTTTGGTGAGGACATTACCACCAGGCTGGAGTGAGGGTAGGAGTCTGGCCCCATGGCGTCGGTTGTAGTAGAAGGCTTGCTTCTTCTTCTCGGCCTCGTCTTTCTCCCTGATGCGTTGCTTGTCGGGCCATGAGGGCTGTAGGTTCCTCTCGAGGGTCGGCAGTGTCGTTCGAATCTTCCGGCCCATTAGTAATTCAGCTGGGCTGGCTCCAGTTGTGCTACATGGTGTTGACCTATAGCACATGAGTGCGATGAGAGGGTCCTTTTGCTTCAATATTCGCTTTGCGGTCTGCACCGCCCTCTCTGCATGACCGTTGCCTTGTGCGTTGTGTGGGCTTGAGGTGACGTGTTCAAAGTCAAGCTCACGGGCAAGTTGCTGGAACTCAGCACTTGTGAACTGCAGTCCGTTGTCGCTGACGACCACATCTGGAATGCCGTAGCGGGCGCATGTAGCCTTCAGTTTCAGAGAAACATGAGCGCTTGTCGTCGTTTTCATGTGCAGTATCTCAATATATCTCGAGTAGTCTGAGATGATTAAGTAGTTCTGTTTATTATATTCACATAGGTCCAGGGCTATGCGCTGCCATGGTCTGTCGGGGAGCGGAGTAGAGATCAACGGCTCCTTCGTTACTTGGCTCCAAGTACCAAGTAACGTACGTGAGTACTTTGCCATGAGAGATGAACTAACAGAGTACGACGGACTAGTCGTGAGAGGGAGCCGCATCGTAATACCAGCAACGCTGAGGGCAGACATACTTGACAGGATCCAATACTTGGTACTTGGCATATGTGTTCTGGCCAGCCTGACCTGACGTACTTGATCACAGTCTGTAGCTTCTCATCAGCTGCAGTAGCTGCTCGGATGTTATTCTTCTTTCGTGGGGTAGCTGGCATGCTGTCCATGACTGCCGCAATGTAGCACTCGACCTCAGAGTGTGTGTCTCTCCCATCTTCCATGTGGCTCAGCGGGCTCCGTGACAGTGTGTCTGCCACGACAAGGGTCTTCCCCGGCGCATACGCAGCCACTGGCTTAAAGCGCATGAGCCGCATAAGGAGTCGCTGGCACCTTAAGGGAACGTTGTCCAAGTCCTTTCTGTTCATTAATGGGACCAGGGGCTTATGGTCCGTCACCAGTTCGAAACTCTCAAGTCCGTAGAGGTACTTTTCAAACCGCTCGCAGGCCCAGACACTCGCCAGGCACTCTTTTTCGATCTGTGCGTATCTGGTCTCTGCATCGGTCAGTCTCCTTGAGCAGTAGGCGACTGGTTTCCATGTTTGGCCATGGAGCTGCAACAGCACTTCACCAAGCCCATAGATGCTAGCATCGGCTGAGACAGCGGTGGGTCTGTTGATGTCATAGTATGCCAACACTGGCAATGTCATCAGTAGCTCCTTGAGCTTTGATTGCCCGCACCTTTGCTGGGTCCGGCCGCACTCCTGTGGCATCGACCACCTGGCCCAAGAAGTTAAGCTCCTCCTGTCTGAGCTTGCACTTTTCCTTATTCAGCTTTAGCCCTGCAGACTCGACTCTCTCCAGGACCTTCTGGAGATGGAGGTCATGCTCTTCCATGTCCTTTCCGTACACGATGATGTCGTCCATGTAAACTGAAACACCCTGCAGGCCTTGAAGTGCTTCAGACATTTTCCTCTGGAAGATTTCTGGGGCGCTCGTTATTCCGAACGGTAAGCGCCGGAAGCAGTACCTGCCAAAGGGTGTAATGAACGTGGTGAGTAGGCTGCTCTCACTATGCAGGGGAATCTGGAAGAACCCTGAGGCTACATCGAGGCTGGAGAACACTGTTGCTCCACACAGCTCCGCTATGATCTCCTCTGCTGTAGGTAAGATATATCTCTCTCTCTTTACCTCATTCAGTTTCTTAAGGTCCACACAAATACGAACCTTTCCATTCTTTTTGAGCACGGGCACCATGGGGGCGCACCAATCCGTTGGTTGCGTTACCTCCTCTATGATGCCGTTCTCCTCCATGCGGTGCAGCTCCTCTCTGACTTTGGACATCAGCGGTATCGGGACCCTGCGCGCAGTGTGCACGGCGTACGGGGTGGCGTTGTCTTTGAGCTGTATCTTAACAGGCTCCGTTTTGAGTGTGCCATGCTCTCCAAAGGCACCGTGGATTTCCTCGATCCGTTTCACAAGGCCCATCTCAGCTGCGGTGGATCTGCTGAGTAAGTTGTTAACAGACTTTCCTCTGACTACATACACTGGGAATGAGTATGAGTTCTTTTTGTATGTGGTGTTAACTTGAAATTGTCCTTTACAGTCTAATTGACCCCCTGGGCTGGTCAAAGAAACGCTAGTCTGTTTTAGCTCTCTCTCTGGGATGAGCATATTGAATGTCTCTTCACTTATTACACTAGCATCAGCCCCAGTATCGATCTTAAACTTAACAGGAGTTACCCCCAGAAGAAGTTGCACAGTCCACTCATCACTCATATTTGCATCCACTGATCCCAGAAAGTATTCACTCTGCTCGTCAGCCTCTGTTACTTCACTCACCGCTTTGGTTTTGCACTGGTTCTGCCAGTGTCCATTCTTGCCGCATTTATTACAAGCTGAATTGCGAGCGGGGCATCTCCCTGGATCCTTGTGCTCTGTTTTCCCGCAGCGGCCGCACTTCCTCCCGTGCTCCGTCTTTCCCCCTCTCATGGCGTTACGCTGCCATTTTATATTCTTCTTCCGCGCGTCCCGCACCTCTTGCACGGATGCCGTGGCTGCTGTGGTCTCTGCTGCCTGTGCACTGATTTACAAGTTCACTGTTTCAGACTGGCGGACAGCTTGATTATAACATAAACTTTTATCAGGAGCTCTCGGGTTTTCATACAGCATCCATGCATGTACCATGTGCGTTAACTGACATTGTGTACGTCCTTACTCATTGTGTCCTGTAGAGGGCAGTGTTATCTGGTGCGTCCTGGATGTGACGTCACCCCTACTACCTTTGTGTATGTGTGTATGATGTGAAGAAGAGAACGACAGCACACCGTATATCTCCCGTTATAATAAATATGCCTAGAGAAGGCTGAAGACAGTTCACGTTCTCCGAGAGTTTTAATCTCCACCACAAAGCACTCAGCTCTACAGGTTATGGGCCCAGGAACGCAAGGCTAGAGCAACGAGCAAGGTAACAGAAGAAACGAACTGTTAGCCAGAAGCTACTAGCTAGGTTTGAAGACTGCGCCGAGAATTTCCCGCGTGAGGACACGGAAATTCTACAAGCCGCACAGTCCGAGTTGTGGAGGTAAATTAAACTTTGAAAAGAGAACATTAAAATGGCCGCAGCGGGAACACCCCAGAAGATTATATTCGACGGAATAGAAGAAAAATATGATCTGTGGGAGACACGATTCCTCAGTCGGTTACACATTTTAAAGTTAAAAGACACCATTCTGCGAGTACCCACGGATAATGCTGGTTTGGCTGCAGACCCAGAGAAGAACGCAGGCTGTTATGCTCAGTTAGTGAATGCACTCGATGATAAGAGCCTGTCTTTGATTAGACATGAAGCTGCAGAAGATGGAAGAAAAGCTCTCAAAATATTGAGGGGGCACTATTCTGGAAAGAGCAAGCCTAGAATCTTCAACCTGTACACATCCCTGACCACCATTCAAATGGCAGAAAGTGAAACTGTGACTGATTATATTATAAGGGCCGAGAATATTATTTCAGCTCTTCGTGATGCTTGTAGCCACTGTTTTGAATGGACTGCCAGAATCATTCAGACCATTGGCTGTCCATATCACACAGAATGAGGACAACGTGACATTCAAAGACTTCAAGAGAAGGCTGAGAGTCTATGAAGAGTCTGAAAAGATGAGAGCAACTGCTTCTGCCGACAGCGTAATGAAGACTAACTCAAAACAAGCAGGCAAGGCACCAAAACACACAAAAGGGATGAGGATGCCACTCTGACGTGTTACAAGTGTGGACAAAAAGGACACATCAGGAGAAACTGCACCCAAAAAGTGTGGTGCAGTCACTGCAAGAGCAGCACTCACGCTGAGTCCTTGTGCAGGAAAAATGGAAAAGCAGATGGAGCTAGAAAAGCTGCCGAGGAAAAAGAAGAGAACATCGATGATGAAGATCAATGTTTCATGGCCAAACATGCCAGCAGTGAGAGGCCACCAGCCAAAGTGAAAAAGAAAGGGATCATGGTGGACGCCGGAGCAACGTCACACATTGTGAATGACATCACCAAGTTCGAGAGCTTTGACAGCTCATTCCAGCCAGACACCCATTCAATTGAGCTGGCAGATGGGACAAGGTGCAACGGGATGGCTCTACGCAGAGGAACAGCGCTGATCTACCTACTAGACGCCGATGGACGTCAGCACAGGGCCTGGCTGAAAGACGCACTGTATATGCCAACCTATCCACACGACATCTTCTCAGTGGCAAGAGGGACAAATAGTGGAGCTACAGTCACTTTCAAGAAAGGAGACAGCCACATGATCACCAAGAGTAACCACAGGTTTGATTTTCATGAAAGTGGTAATCTGTTTTACTTGCCAACTGTTGAGAAAAAGGTCAATGATAAATGCAATGTATGCCACGACATGCAAACTTGGCATGAAATCCTTGGACATTGTAATTATGAGGATATTCAAAAGTTACTTATAGTAGTAAGAGGAATGGAGATAAAAGGCAGTGCAGCCAGACCAGCACAGCTGTGTGAAATTTGTACAAAACGGAAATTCACACAGACAAGGAATAGAGAGCCAGACAGTAAGGCTACAGAGCCTTTACAACTAGTTCACACTGACCTAGCGGGTCCTATGAGAACCCCAAGCATTGAGGGTCACAAATATGCTATGTCTTTTACTGATGACTACTCGGGTGCTATAACAGTGTACTTCCTGAAATCCAAAAGTGATGCAACATGTGCCACAGAGAGGTTCTTGGCAGACTCAGCACCTTATGGGAAAATTAAATGTCTACGGTCAGACAATGGAAAAGAGTACACTAACCGAGAATTCAAAGCACTATTAATAAAAAATGGAATCAGGCACGAGACATCTGCACTGTATTCGCCTCACCAAAACGGCACGGCAGAGAGAGGGGGGCGAACACTCTATGAGATGGGCAGGTGTATGCTGTTAGACAGTAAATTACCAGACAAGCTGTGGAATTATGCTGTACAGACAGCTGCCTATGTAAGGAACCGGTGTTACAGTAAACGCACAAACAAAACACCATACGAGATGTTAACAGGAAAGAAACCGAACATGTCAAAACTTCAAAAATTTTGATCTAAGTGTTTTGCTTACAACACACAAGAGAAAGGGAAGTTGGATTCCAGATGTGTGCAGGGTCTTTTCATTGGGTATGATAAGAATAGTCCAGCTTATCTTGTGTACTATGCGGACACAGAAAAGGTCCAAAAGCACAGACTGGTGAAATTCACAAACATGAGTAAGACAGCTAATGAAAAAGAAACACAGACACAGGGGTCACACAGTGAATGTCATGACAGAGAGATATACCCCAAAACACTTGACATTGTTGAAAATGATGATGACAAAATGGGTAATGCATCAAATCAAAGTGTTCGAGGTGACGTTTCTGAGGTTGAAGGTCAACAGCCAAGCACTGAGTATGTGACTAGGAGGAATCCAACTAGAACTAGGAAAAAGCCAGTACACTTGCAAGATTACGAAATTGAAGACAAAGTAGACAAACTGGTAACGTGTGTAGATTACTGTTACAGAGCTGTCTGTGATGTACCACAAAATTATCAGGATGCTGTAAGATCTCCCAATTCACAGAAATGGATAAAGGCAATGGATGATGAAATCCAGTCACTTGAGGAGAACAACACATTCAAAATCACCCAGTTGCCACCAGGCAGAAAGGCAGTGGGGGGTAGGTGGGTGTACACGCTCAAAAGTGATACTGATGGGTCTGACAAATATAAGGCCAGATTTGTCGCAAAAGGCTACAGCCAAAAACAGGGTATTGACTATGAGGAAACCTTTTCACCTACAGCTGACATGACCACTGTTCGAGTCGTCATGCAAAAAGCAGTGCAGGAAGATTTAGTCTTACATCAAATGGATGTGAAAACCGCGTATCTGCATGCACCCATTGATTGTGAAGTCTATTTGGAACAGCCTGAAGGTTATGAGATGGAGTCAAAATCATGGGAAAAGCTAGTATGGAAATTACAAAAGTCACTGTATGGTCTTAAGCAGTCAGGCAGGAATTGGAGTACTATGTTACATGTGTATCTCACTGAAAATGGTTTTAAACAAAATCCTGCTGACAACTGTCTGTACACAAGAGAGAAACAAAACGAAAAAGTGATTCTGATCATATGGGTGGATGATCTGATTATTGCTGCAAACACTGAAGAGGTTGTGAAAAGTGTCAAAATGATGCTTACTGAGAGATTTAAAATGAAAGACCTGGGGAAACTGAACAATTTTCTGGGGATAGATTTTAAACAGTCAGACGGTCAAGTCACAATGACACAAAAGAGGTATATCAACAAAATCCTCTCCAGGTTTGGGATGCAAGATTGTAAGCCTCGAGAGACCCCGTGTGAGTCTAAGCTTGAATACACTGACGGAGCTAAGAAATTGGAAGAGCCAAGGTTATATAGAGAGGCAGTGGGAAGTTTGATTTATTTAGCCACATGCCCTTGACCAGACTTAAGTTTTGTGGTCAGCGAACTTTCCCAGCATTTCTCAGAACCAAGTGAAGAACACTGGAACACTTTAAAGCACATGTTCAGGTACCTAAAGGGTACAACAAACCGTGAATTGTGTTTTAAAAGGGATGACACAGACGCACTAGGCCTAATAGTCCATAGTGATGCTGACTGGGCAGCGGAGGTCACCGACCGACGTAGCACCACAGGTTATTGTGTCAGTCTTAGTCAGAAAAGCTCTCTCATTTCATGGAAGAGCAGAAAACAACCAACAGTAGCCCTATCTACATGCGAGGCAGAATATATGGCGTTAGCCACAGCCATACAGGAGTGTATGTATTTACAACAACTTCTCAAGGGGATTGATACATATCAATATGCTCAAACCAAGGTATTTGATGACAACCAAGAAGCTATTGCACTAGCTAGGAACCCAGTTAACCGGCAGAGGTGCAAACATATTGATATAAAATATCATTTCATTCGTGAAACTGTAAAAAGTGGGAGGATCTGTTTGGAGTATTGTTCCACTAACAACATGGTTGCAGACATAATGACAAAACCAGCCACAAAGTTAAAACTTCAGAAGTTTGCACAGTATTTGTTTGGCACTTAAAGTGTAAAAGAAAATATGCTAATGTATTTTGTTTACTTTTGTACTGATGGCCAAGAGCAAGAATATTGTTTATTTTGTGCCATTGAGTTATACCACAATAAGCTGTATTTTTGTTTATTTTTGCACTGATGGCCAAGAGGGAGAATATTTATGTTTATTTTGTACCATTGAGTTATACCACAATAAGCTAAGTTCGAGTGGGGGTGTTGAATGCCATGACATTGTGTACGTCCTTACTCATTGTGTCCTGTAGAGGGCAGTGTTATCTGGTGCGTCCTGGACGTGACGTCACCCCTACTACCTTTGTGTATGTGTGTATGATGTGAAGAAGGGAACGACAGCACACCGTATATCTCCCGTTATAATAAATATGCCTAGAGAAGGCTGAAGACAGTTCACGTTCTCCGAGAGTTTTAATCTCCACCACAAAGCACTCGGCTCTACAAGTACATTGGTGAATGAAAATGCACGGGTCCCACAGTCACATATCCCAGCATGCACACGCTTCTTGTTGTTGTGAGACCTGTTGCAAGGTGCAATGTCAGCTTTTGAGAAAATTCAAAGCTTTTAGGTGCGCCTTATAGTGTGGAAAATACGGTAGTTTGCTCAAGTCTTAAAATATGGGATGGGGGCGCATGATGTGTACATTTGAAACCGCATCAAAAACAGTGTTGCTAAATCATTACAGGTTATGCCACGAACATAATGGACAACCGCTGCCATGTCTGTACCGAATAACAATTGCAAGGTGGTCACTGACATATTGGCAAAGACCTTCTCCCACCGAAGGCAAGAGTTTATTTATGAGGCCCCTTCAATCAGAGCATTATTTGATCCTATTCAGGTAAGTTTTTTTTCTTTTATACTTTTATAATATTAGTGATTGTTTAATAGCCAATTTACAACATTTTTATTTGGCAGTTTTTACCATCTTAAGGCAACAACAGATTATTTAACCAGCCCGTATCACTGGCTGGTCTACGGTTCCAAGTCACCTCTATGGGAAGTGACTTCACTTGGAACAAATTACCAGACAGTTATAGTGGGTCAGTTCAGTATAGTACAGTGGTGCCTCAGGTTGGTGGTCGAGGTCTGATTTGGTCGAAGTCTGAAATAATTAAGAAATAATGTTAAACTCATTAATCCGTTCTGGCCCACATGAAAAGTCCACTTTTTTTCAATATTATGTGTATCTAATCAGCAATTTAGTCCTAAACATGTAGATGTATATTTAATATCTTTTTGTCCTCCTTCATAATGTACGTATTGGCCGGCGTTTTTCCAAAAAAGACCGGTCTCATAGCAATTAAAAACAGCCTTTATGCACCGGAGAACGCGATCGTGTATTTATCGACTCCCTTTTGGTCCGAACTTGCCGCCTCTCCATATCTAGTCACACGATGGAGACCAGTTCTCTGCTTAAACTTTTCAAACCAGCCACGACTGGCTTTAAAAGTAAAGCCCTTTTCATCACTTTCAACATTCCCCTCGCTGCTCGTACCCACACCAGTGAAAGGGCGAGAGCGAGAGCCTTTTCACTGATCAACACTTTGGTGATGCTGTCTCCAGCTCCAACTCTTTTTTCTTAATAAAGATAAGCAGCAATTTTTCAATTTCATCTAGTATCTTGAATTGAATTGAGTTGAATTCTGAACGAGAAAGAACGCATGCAGTTTGGCTTGACTCAGCCGAGCCTGACTGCCCGAATGCTCTCAGCTTGACTCGGGCCTGTCGAAAGCTGAAATTTGGTCGAAAGTGGAGGCACATTTTCTCGAAATTTTGGTCGAGAGTCGAGTTGGTTGAGAGCTGAGGCATACGAAAGCTGAGGTACCACTGTATCTACTTTTGTACTACTGTATGTCAGAGTTCACTGTACTACAGAAATTGTCTGCCATCTTTAATACTACAGAGAATTGAGGAATTCAAAAGAATAACCACTGTTAACCTTGAATCTACATTTAAGGCCAAACTGGACTATTGTCCAAAACTGATGGTAGTCTCATCAAAGGGTGAAGCCACAGGAGCAAGGCAGATCAAGGACATGCTTTTCAAGGAGGGAGAAGAATTTACACTTTTCTTCGATATGCAAATTCTTGGCAATGATTCATTTTGATAATATTCATTTAAGTATTTCACTTTTCCAGGAGATTGATGTAAGTAATCAAAGATCTAAAAGAAAGTTAAATCCAAACTTGGCAGATACTGCTCCTGTACTTTTCCCTATCATATATACGTATATATACGTACATATATAAAGACTGTGTTACACAGTGAACATAGTGTCAGATGAACAAGTTGCTACTATTGACCCACATGTTAAAAATGCCTTTTAGTTTGCCATAGCTGATTTTTATTTCAACACCTGTGCTTGATTATTCACTTCATGTTGAGGAATTGAAAAGCCTTTAGATATCTAATTAAGTAAAAAAAAACTAATATTGTAGTAGTTATGCATGTATTAGTGAAAAGGAAAAGGGATTTTTTTATATCTTACTAATATTTTGTTGGTGTCGTGTTGGAAATTAAAATGAATAAAGACTCCACTGATTAGATCAATAGATAGAGATAGATAGATCGATAGATCTACCAGTCTGTGGTTGCCAGCGTTTACTTAAGTTTTTCTAAAAATAAGGTAAAGGCCTACATAAGTTTCTAAAAATAAATATTAAGTCAGCAGTAATCATTCAATTCAATACATCTAACTTTTTATTTTTTTATTTTTCAAGGAAACAGAAGACTTTTAGGCAAGTCTTGATGGGCCAGTGATGAAAATTGCCATCATCAGTGACTGTCAGAGTTCAACCATTGTGGTTGAGGGTACCAAAGTCCTGGAGGGAAAGGACATCCCAAGGTGCCATGCTTTGTTGATGGGGACAGCAAGGAACTTAAATACACAAGTATTTCTTGAACTTGATTGACTGGAAGCCAGTGCTAAGGTAACGAGTCTCAGGAATAGTATTTTTAAAGATTTTATTTATTACACAGAACTGTCACACTTAGATTTAATTTTGTTGTTTGGGGTTCTTAAGTCTGTTCAGAAAGTTAAGAAAAAATGTTTATAGAAATATTTGTAAGTCCACAGAGGAGTTGCTACAACTAAGAAAAATGAATGTTAAAAGTTATTGTTCTGTGTGTTATGTATTTTATTTCCATGTAGATTTTAAGACCACAGAGGGTCACTGTTGTAATGTTTGTTAAAGTATCTTTTGCACTATCATTTATACCTCAAAATGGTTATGGGATGGACGACCAAGCCTTTTGTACATGTTGAAAATATTCATGTTAAGAAAATTGTTTGCTGCAAACAGGTTGTTTCACAATATTGTAGATAATAAAATGTTAATTTTGTAACAATTTTGTGATTGATTGTTGGACTAATTATTTCCATATATGATAAGGAAATAACATATAAAGTGTTATAAATTGAGTTTATAGCACTTAAAATCCTTTTATATAGTTCATAAAACATTACTAGAACAACTTGATTTTTTGGGTTATTAACTAAAAAGATTACATTTAAAATAAAAGTTATTCAGTCTATGTCACTTAAAATTCCCTATATTTAATGCAGAAAATCAAGTTGTAACGACTTGATAATTGACAACACATACACCGGTTTTAAAGTTGAGTGCTAATTTAAATCAAGTGAGTGGTAATTAAAAATACCTCTAGTTATAGAGGAAAAGCTATTTCACATGACTTAATTTATTTTGTTCTCTGAACGTTATTTCATTTGAAGTTGTCTTAACTTAAACAAATCGATGGAAATAGTTGTGTTGATTTTCTTCGTTGCACTAGGGGATTTTTTTAGAGTGTGCTTTGTGAGATTCCTCCTGAAGTTTTGCTCAAACCTTTTGACCATGCAGCTCTGAATAACTCAGTTTCGAATGTTTACTTCCCAAAATGTCTAACCTCAAATGTATGCACAGACGCTGAACTGTGACAATAATATTACAAATTATATGTATTAACTGTTTTTTTTCAATTTATAATTTTAAAGGGTCTTAGAAACATGATATCACATATGAAGGCGATCAATCCCAGTAAATTGAATAGTATTAAAGTGAACATAAAGCCCTTTTGGTGAAAAACATTTGGTGAAAAAAATCACTTGAGCCTATATTTTTAAGAGCACCATGGTCAGAAGATTTAAGCCAAAGTTTGCTTGGAATCTATTAGAGCATCTGTTTTGACAAAACAAGAAATTAAAGCATAAAAGCGTATCTTTACAAAACATATTTTACCTTAAGTGAAAATTTATTTTACCGT
The DNA here is from genome assembly GCA_016785265.1 of Paraplagusia blochii. Classification (NCBI taxonomy): domain Eukaryota; kingdom Metazoa; phylum Chordata; class Actinopteri; order Pleuronectiformes; family Cynoglossidae; genus Paraplagusia; species Paraplagusia blochii. The sequence continues at coordinate 393,394 of JAFBJS010028008.1, forward strand.
AGGTAATGCGATTTTAATATGACCACGTTATAACAAGCTTCTTATTCTAAACAGCATGGTATGCATGGCAAGTACATATTTGAATTCATTCAGGTTGTCCCTCGGCACTAGGGAATCTCCGTGGGTACTTTGAACCAAACACTGACGTTATCTGCACACATGTACTTCTCATATCAACCATCATCACGCATTGTAAAGAAAGACAATCAAAAAGAAATTCATTTTCAACAGTATTCAGTTTTCCTCCCGAAAGCTGCTCTGTTGCTAGTGTCTTTTGAAAAAAAAAATGATATTTTAAGTATTAATAATCCATGCTTTGCTGTAACATAACTTAAATTCATAGTAATAATTGATTTTAACACATGAGGTCCTTCCAGCAAAAGATCCTGACAGTGGTCAAAGAATGTTCAACCATGGTAAAACTACAATGATCTTTATCAGCTCTCAAGTATGTAAACTAGGGTTAACCATCGTTGAGTTAAGTGTCCGGACAGAGTTGTAAATTGGGGTCAATCATCTGTGAGTAAAGGGCAAGAAATCCTGTTAAAGAAAGATGTTGTTTGAAGAAGTGTTGGTGGAGGGCACCACATTGGTATACTGAAGGGAGCCCAGATTCTAGGGAGTTTAGGTTAAGGGAGAGAACATGAACAATTACCCAAGAAGAAGATCCTGGATCATTGAGAAGGTCTGGAGAAGTTCACACTGACCTACTTATTAACCTTGGTAGAATCCTGCGTAAAAGTATTAACTTCTGCATTAGCTATACTACTCTTTGTACTTTGTGTACTACTTGAGTGACTCCTTGTATCAAAACAATGATTGCTAATATGATATACACATATGTACTAGATTGATGGATGCAAAGAATGTCATACCAATGGGTATATGCGCCAAGTGACACTTCACCTGCTCTTCTTTCAATATATCCTGTTTGGTTACCTGTCATACTGTTTTACCAATCCAAGTGTTTTCATCTGCATTAGAGAGGTCAGAGTAAAGAGGTCACGGGAGAAGCTTTGTCTTAGATTGAGGAGTTTTGTTCTGTCCAGCCAGACGGGACAGATAAGATAAGGACACTCTGACTTGGGCAGGAAGTTTCAGATCAGTGAATCTAGAATGGACACTTTTGTCCAAATACCATCTGTTACTTGATGTGTACCAGTCAATCAACCATCACAATAACACACTTTGTATCCTGAGAACTTACTTTATTTGTATTGTGGGAAACATGTGAGAGCTGTGTAACCTTCTGGCTGTGATGTAGGCAAAGGGGTATAAAAACTTATGTTCGGGGACAAGGAGTCAGTCAGTGCTCCTAGTACTGAGACCTGAGCAATCGGCAGGCAGCTAAAGAGTTGGATACAAGAAGCACAAATAAGACCATTGTAATTGGAACAATATGGGTGGGTTGAGGTATGTACAACCAGAACAGTGAACAGTGTATGTTTGTAGGTAAGGTTAGTGGTTAATGTAAGTAGTGTCAGTAGCTTAATTTGTAGGCATTGCTTTTGAGTATTCACAATCTCAATTGTTATTGTTATCATGTTTCATTATGATAATGACAATATTTTGTTAAATTAGTATGCTATTATTATCATTATTCTGTGTATCTGTATGTGTATAGCTGCACATTCTCAGTAAAAAAAATGATGAACAGCCTAAGTGTCAGTTGGAGCATAAGCACATTGGTATAACATTTTTTGCATACATCAATCTTGTATAGGGGTCGGCAACCCAAAATATTCAAAGAGCCATATTGGCCCAAAAAAAAAAAAAACAGAAACCATACCTGCCTAATATGAACTACTCCGTAAACTTCAGCTAGTCCAGAATTCAGCTGCCTGCATCATCACTCGCACCCCCTGTTCACCACATCACCCCTGTCCTCCAACAGCTCCACTGGCTTCCGGTTGAGCTCTGTGTTCAATACAAAATACTCCTGTTTACCTTCAAGGCCATTCCCACTCTCAACCCCCATACGTGTCTGACCTCCTCCATGTTCACACTCCCTCCTGCTCCCTCCGATCATCTTCCTCCATTTACCTGTCTGTCCCACCTGCCCGTCACAGCACCATGGGGTGCAGAGCATTCAGGCACTCCACGCCTCTGGAACTCTCGTCCACCACACCTAATGAACTTGGACCCATTTGAAAACCCACCTATTTATGTCTGCCTACTCCCCATGAATCTAATTTTTATGATATAGTTTATATCATATTGTTTTTATGATATTATTGTGTATTTCTCTGTTTCATTATTGTATTTGTTATTATATTGTATGGCGACCTTGAGCGTCTGGAAAGGCGCCTTGAAATAAAATGTATTATTATTATTTTTATTATTATTATTATAAACAAGCTTTACTTAATAAATGTTTATTTTCTCTGCAGCTCATCCTGGAGACAGTGATACTGCATTTTGGAGTGTTTAAAAAATAAAAAAGGGCATTAAGGGCCTCTTTTAATTTCAGATCTTAGTAAAGACTACTCTTTCCACCTCACCAGGGCCAAAGAGTGCAGTAACCTGCAGCCTGCAATTATAAAAATAAAACAAACTAACATTTATTAATATTCATACATAATAAATGAGTAAAATAAATGCGGTTAAACTATTATTAATTTAAATAGTATTTTTGATGGAAATATTGTGCATTTTAAAAGACATCAAAAAAGAGTAGAACCTTTGAATGAAAAAATCCCTATGACCATTTTTGGTCCATTTTGATGCCCTTTCAGTCCTTATTTTTACACGTTTTTGATAAAAGTTCCAGGGAGCCACTAGGAGTGTGCTAAAGAACTGCAAGCAGCTCTGCAGCCACGGTTGCCGACCCCTGGTAGTGTAGCTATTATATGAGCCATCATAACTTTGATGCAAGGAGTCCTTCCATCCATCCATCCATCTTCATCCGCTTATCCGGAGCTGGGTCGCGGGGGCAACATTTGGAGGAGAGACACCCAAATATCCCTCTCCCTAGACCGTTGCTCGTAAGCAACCTGTTGGTCTGAGGTCGCTCGCGGAAGGTTTTCTGAATCTTAACTAGCTTTTGCAGCAAAGTTTGACCACACTTCAAAAGTACTTTTTTACCGTCATATTAATCTGTCAAATAAAAAAAAGCAATGTCCGACGACTCGAACCTCGTCCCTTTACATACAAAACTTGCAATTTGTCAATCAAAACATCATTCAGAAGGGGTCGTTAACTACAGTCCAAGTACAGTCCAATCCAAGGCGATGACTTCGTGCCGAGGATTTAGCTGGTGGCATTATGGCGACGGCTAAGAAGCGAAAATCCCACAATTTTCATCAGGAATGGGAAACGTAATTCTTATTTACTGTCAATTCTTATATACTGTCAATGACAAGTGTGCTTGGTTAATCTGCGGGGCCAGTGTGTCTGTTGGCAGGCATTGCAACGTTGAGCGGCAATTTACACGGAAGTACACGGAAACTTCTCGAAGGACTTTCCTGTGGGTACAAATCTTCGGAAGAAGAAGGTAAAAGAGCTAAACTTAGGTCTTCAGCGACAACAATCTTTATTTATTTACACGCTGCAACTGAGGCATCTTTTAAAGTAGTGCGCATACTTGCAAAGCACAAAAAAAAACATTCACAGATGGGGCCATTGTAAAGGACGCTATGACTGCAGTAGCTGAGTCACTATTTGTGGATAATAAAAACAAGGACGATATTTTATCTGCTATTGGTGACGTGCAACTTGGAGCTAATACTGTAGCCAGGAGACTGACTGCGCTGTCTGAAGATGCAATGACACAATTGGACTTGGACATTAAAAGGTGCAAGTGGTATTCCATTCAATGTGATGAATCAGTAGACTCGAGAGACGCAGCCCAGCTCGCAGTTTTCATTCGCGAGGTCTTTGAGGACTTCTCAACGAAGGAAGAGTTTTTAGCTCTTCTTCCATTGAAAACTACCACCAGAGGTGTTGATATTTATAATGCCGTGAAGACCTATTTTGTGGAGAAAAACATAGCCTTCGAAAAGCTGGTGTCTATTACCACAGACGGTGCGCCAGCGATGATCGGCCGTCATTCTGGATTCATTGCGCACTGCAAAAATGACCCGTACTTTCCTAAGATTCTCAACTATCATTGCATTATTCACCAACAAGCAAAATATTCCAAGGTTCTGGATTTTGACCATATCATCGGACCAGTCGTTAGCATTATCAACTCCATTTGGACAAAGGCAAAGCAACATAGGAGCTTCAAGTTATTTTGGAGGAATGTGCTGCTGAGTGCGGGGACCTCCTCCTTTACACAGAAGTCAGATGGCTAAGTCGCGGTAAGATACTGCAGCGCTTGCTGTCCTTGCTTAGAGAAATGAAGACCTTTATGGAAACTAGGGGAGAGGACACAACTATTTTGTCTAATACAGAATGGCTTCTTGATCTTGCTTTTCTGACCGACGTGACTGGCAAAATTAACCAGCTGAACATACAATTGCAAGGAAAGGATAAAAACATGTCTGACATGATCAGTGCTGTCAGGGCCTTCAATGCGAAGCTCTCGTTTTATCTTGAACAAATGAGAGATCGAAAGTTTCAGCACTTCCCCTCTGTGTCAAAGATGTGTGAGACTCATGCAAAGCCAGCCAGTTTGGACGTTTCTAAATACTGTGACCTACTGTCAAGGCTTGAAAAGGAGTTTTGTGACAGATTTGAGGACTTTGAAAAACTTGAGGCTTGTGTAATGTTTGTGGAAAACCTTCATGTGTGTGGACATAACTGATCTGTCAGCTCAGATGGCTGACCTATTTTGTGTTGATCCAACAAAAACAGAAATTGTGTAATGTTTGTGGAAAACCTTCGTGTGTGGACAAAACTGATCTGTCAGCTCAGATGGCTGACCTATTTTGTGTTGATCCAACAGAAGCAGAAATTGAGATAATTAACATGCAAAATAATGTACACCTTAAGTCTCAACAACAATCCTCACATTTATGGAGCCTTGTGGGGACAGACAGCTATCCCTCTTCCAAGATGGCGCGGGTGTGTCTAGACGCTGTCGCGGTTGCTCCGTACAGATTGTGCGTTTTTTTTTTTTCGTTATTTATCTTGCTTTCTTTTTTACCTTTGCTGCAACTACAACCAATTTTCTCACTTGCAATTGATACACAACTTTGGATATCGGAAAACTTACTACAAACCTGCATTTTGGTCTGGACTGCTCTACCTGGCCAAGTGAGATCCTCCACAACGCCGACCCCAGCGCTGCGCGACCACTGCGAAACAACACAAAGAGGAAAAAACACAGAGGCCGGCGAGGCGGATTAAGGAACAAACTTCAACAGAGTGCATATCGTCCACCACTGCCTAGTATCCTGCTGGCCAATGTTCAGTCACTGGACAACAAGTTAGATGATATTAGGGCCAGAGTGCGTTACCAGAGGGACATCCAAGACACCGACAAATTCTGTTTCACGGAAACATGGCTTTCTCCCATCATACCGGACTATGCTGTCCTTCCATCAGAGGACTTCACCGTGTTTCGTATGGATAGGACTATGGACTCCGGTAAGACACTGGGTGGAGGTGTGTGTTTGTTCACCAACCACAACTGGTGTGACCCAAAGAACATTTCTGTTTTGTTGCGCTCCTGTTCGCCACATCTGGAGCACCTGGCCGTAATCTGTCGTCCATTTTACCTTCCCCGGGAGTTTGGCTCGGTTATCATGGTGGCCGTATACATCCCACCCGAGGCTAAGACCGACATTGCTCTGGCCTCACTACTGGACAATATCAGTAAACATCTGGCCAAACACCCGGACACTGCGCTCATCTTGGCTGGAGATTTCAACCAGGCCAATTTGACCAAAGTCATGCCAGACCTCCATCAACACGTAACATGCCCAACTCGGGGTGTGAATACACTGGACCACTGTTACGCTCAACACAGGGACAGTTACAAGGCTAATTCTCAACCGGCTTTTGGTAAGTCGGACCACGCCGCCATTTTCCTTGTAACGGAGTATAAAGGTTGAAGAGAGTTGCCTCGGCAATGAGGGAGGTACAACGCTGGACTGACCAATCAGAGGCTACGTTGCAGGACGCGCTGTGTAACGTGGGCTGGGATATGTTCCACGAGTCTTCCCGGCGATGATGTCAGCTTGTTTACGGAAGTGGTGACCAGTTTATGTGCTCACACCACAGCCTATGACAACGGACTTGTCTCCGGAGATATGTCACCATATAAGGCGGCGTCCTACAATCTGAGACGCAGTGTGAAAACCGCGAAACGGAGGTATAAGGACAGGGTAGAGTCTTCATTGAAAGATCGAGACAGCAGGCGTGTGTGGCAAAGACTGAGAGATATAACGGATTATAGAGGATGTAACCAGGGCGCGCCAGGTTCCTGAGGATCCTTCGATGGCTGAAGAGCTGAATGCTTTCTTTGCACGGCACAACACCGACGGCATAATAGCCAACGCCGTGGCGGAGGACACTATTGCAGAACCCGGTGAGCACCCCTACAACATCATCGCGAAGTTCGTGGACGACACAGTGGTTTTGGGCCTTATTTCCAGAGACATCGGACAACAGCCTATCTGGAGGAGGTGGAGGAATTGTTGTCGTGGTGCAAAGACAACAACCTTCAACTTGTTGTCTTTGATGGTTTGATGGTCAAGATGGTTGTTGATTTTAGAGTCAACAGATGGGGGCGGTCAGCTCACCCATACTCCCTTAAGGATTTATGGGACCCCAGTGGACAGGGTGAATAGTTACAGATACCTTGGTGTCCATATCACTAAGGACCCACCTCACCTGGACAACACACATCACCATCCTGGTCAAAAAGGCCAGACAGCGGTTGTACTTCCTCAGACCTCTAAGGAAGTTCTGCAGTTCTGCATAACTGCAGAACTTCTCTGCCCTGCCTGCAAGACATCTACACCAAGCGGTGTACAATTAGAGCGCTGAAAATAATAAAGGACAAAAACCACCCTGGATATGGACTGTTTATATTTTCTATTTAGTGCTTTGTGGCTCGGGGAGCCCCCCCCCAATTTCGTTGTACCCCCCAAGGTGCAATGACAATAAAGGACTATTCTATTCTATTCTTTAGGTGGCTGCCATCAGGTAAGCGCCTCCGCTCATGTAGAGCCAGAACTGAGAGACAGAGAAGAAGTTTCTTCCCTCAGGCCTTCAGGACACTGAACTCTGCTCCCCCACATAACTCTTCAGCCCCGCCCCTAACACCAGACACCAGACAAAACACTATTTCAATGCACATGACACTTTTCTGGTCTCTGCACAGGTAGTAGCATCATTGTTATCTGCTATTATTATTGTTATTACTGTCTGCTAATTGCATTCGTACACATGTACGGATATGTGTGTATGCATACATATATACGGTTGTACGTGCATGTATGTGTGTACTTATGTGTTTGTATATCAGTATGAGTGTAATGACAATTGGATCAACTTACTGTATGTACATAATCTTCATCGATGCTGCTCTCTCCCTTTCTCAATGCTGCTCTTGCTTCAATCTTACTTTACTCTATTTTATTTTACTCTATTTTATTTGAACCTCTGTATATTGTTATATATTTTTATTCTATTTTATTTTATTTCGTTTATATTTTGTTAATATTTCATTTGACCTACTTATTTATTTTTTTTTTAATTATCTTACTTACTTTTTATATACTTTGCACAATTGTGAGCTACCGCACCTTTATTTCACTGTCATTGCCTGCGATGTCATGGGACAAATAAACCTTCTTGATTCTTGATTCTTGAATCTTAACTATGTAGCTCTGAAAATGCCTGCTTTGTTTGGGTCTACTTACCTGTGCGAGTCAGCCTTCTCTGACATGAATATTATTAAGTCAAAGTTTCGTACAAGACTGACTGATAAACACTTATCTGACTGTATCAGGGTTAACTTAAGTGGCTACACACCACAGTATACCTCTCTTGTGTCATCCATGCAGTGTCAGGCATCTCACTGACTGAATTCGTGGTGTGAATGTGATATTTCACAAATTTCTACTTTCAATTAAGTCTTGCTTGCTTCTTGTTCTACAGATGACTTCTACAGATTTTATGTTCAGGTCATAGAACTTTATGTTATATTATTCAAATCTAGTTTTATGCATTTTGTAGTCATAGTTTTTTTTCTTCTAACCTACTGTAAACTTTAAATTGGATATGTAGGCCTTCTTGCAAAACAATTAAAAAAAAGGTCTTATGTCATTTTTCAACCACTTAAGTGTATCGATAAATATTGTGTTGCTCGCAGCTGTTTTGCACATCAAAAAGTAGCTCGCTGAGGGAAAAAGGTTGGAGACCCCTGCCCTAGACACTTCCTCCAGCTCATCTGGGGGGATCCCAAGGCGTTGCCAACCGGGCAACATAGTCGCTCCAGCGTGCCCTAGGTCTTCCTCTGGGTCACCTCCCAGTGAAACATGACCCAAACACCTCCCATGGGAGGCGTCCAGGGGGCATCCTATGTAGAAGCCCAAGCCACCTCAACTGACTCCTTTCGATGTGGAGGAGCAATGGGTCTACTCCGAGCTTCTCCTGGGTGACAGAGCTCCGCACCTTATCTCTAAGGGAGCACCCTGCCACTCTGCGAAGAAAGCTCATTTCCCCCACTTGTATCCGGGATCGCGTTCTTTCGGTCATGACCCAAAGTTCATGACCATAGGTGAGAGTAGGAATGTAGATTGACCGGTAAATTGAGAGCTTCGACTTTTGGCTTAGCTCTTTCTTCACCACGACGGATTGATACAGCGATCGCTGCCCTGATCCGCCTGTCAATCACCCGTTCCATCCTTCACTCACTCGTGAACACGACCCCAAGATACTTAAACTCCTCTACTTGAGGCAGGATCTCTCCCCCAACCTGGAGGGTACCTACCACCTTTTTCCGGTCGAGAACCATGGCCTTGGACTTAGAGGTGCTGATTTTCATGCCAGCTGCTTCACACTCGGCTGCAAACCGCCCCAGTGCATGCTGTAGGTCCTGGTTCGAAGAGGCCAGCATAACAACATCATCTGCAAACAGCAACAGTTTAGTTTAGCAGTTTTTTAACTGCTTGTAAACTTGTGTGATTCCTTGCTCACTTTGATGATGGGTTAATGCAGAGGCCAAATTTCGTTGTGCGCTGTGATCACAACGTCACCATGACAAAAAAAGGAATTTAATCTTTTAATCTTAAAGATTAACCTAGGGGCTATGTTGTCTGGGGCGTAATGCCCCTGGTAGGGTCTCCCAAGGCAAACAGGTCCTAGGTGATGGATCAGACAAAGGGCGGTTCAAAATTACCCCTTATGAAAGGAGCGAACGAGGAAGTGTATGTCGCCCGGATTGGCATTACCAGGGTCCCACCCTGGAGCCAGGCCCGGGGTTGGGGCTCATAGGCCAGCGCCTGGTGGCAGGCACTGGGAGGAGTACTGGAAAGTGCTCCTCCCGGGGATTCCATCGTCTTGTTGGGGGACTTCAATGCACACGTGGGCAATGACAGTGACACCTGGAGGGGCTTGATTGGGAAGAACGGCCTCCCTGATCTGAACCTGAGTGGTGCTTTGTTGTTGGACTTCTGTGCGAGCCATGGTTTGTCCATAACAACCACCATGTTCAAACATAAGGGTGTACATCAGTGCACTTGGCACCAGTACACCCTTGGACGGAGGTCAATGATTGACTTTGTAGTTGTGTCATCTGACCTCCGGCCGTATGTTTTGGACACTTGGGTGAAGAGAGGGGCTGAGTGGTCAACTGATCACCACCTGGTAGTGAGTTGGCTTCACTTATGGGGAGCAAAACTAGACAGACCTGGCAGACCCAAGCTTATTGTGAGGGTTTGTTGGGAACATCTGGTGGAACCCCCCTGTGAGGGAGGCCTTTAACTAGGGAGAACTTTGAACAGGTATCGAGGGACTTCCTCCTCCATTGTAGAAGCAGCTGTCCAAAGCTGTGGACATAAAGCCTTGGGTGCCTGTTGGGGCGGCAATCCCCGATCTCGGTGGTGGACACCGGAGGTTGGGGATGCCGTGAAACTCAAGAAGGAGTTCTACCTGGAGTTCTGAGGCTACCGACAGGTACAGGCTGGCCAAGCGGGCTGTGGCATGGGCTGCGGTGCGGGCAGTGGCGGAAGCGAAAACTGGGGCTTGGGAAAAATTCGGGGAGGCCATGGAGGAGGATTATCGGTTGGCCTCGAAATAATTCTGGCAAACCGTCCAGCGCCTCAGAAGGGAGAAGCAGTTCCTTGCCCCCACTGTTTACAGTGGGAATGGGGAGCTGTTGACCTCTCTCGGGAATGTTGTCGGATGGTGGAAGGAATACTTCGAGGATCTCTTAAATCACACTGACACGTCTTCCTCGGAGGAAGGAATGACAGGGTGCTCAGTGGATTACCCACCAATCTCCTGTGCTGAAGTTACTGAGGCAGTTAAAAAACTGCTAGGTGGCAAGGCGCCCTGAGTACCTGAAGTCTCTGGATGTTGTGGGACTGTCTTGGCTGACACATCTTTGCAACATCGCGTGGCAAAAGATCCTGACAGTGGTAAAAGCATGTTTGACTATGATAATAACTTTACTTTTTCTCCATTAGTTCCCAGAGGTGTAAATTAGAATCTCACATCTGTGAGTTGAGGGCCTGAACAAAGACGCTATTGTCTGAAGAGTTGTCCAGTTGGTAGAAGAAAGGAGTACAGGTCCCAAGCTAAAGCCCAGAAAGAAGACCAAGTATGAATTGGGGAGGGTGTGAGAAGTGATCACTGATATCTAAACATTGGTAGAATCCTGTAAGAAAGTATCTACTCCTGTGTTAATTGTATTATCATAGTCGAACATGCTTTTACCACTGTCAGGATCTTTTGCTAGAAGGACCTGATGTGTTAAAGTCAAATATTAGCATGGATTTAAGTTAAGTTATAACAAAGGATGGATTATTAATATTTGGCTAATATTTAGCTTGCCTGGTAACTAAAATGGGGCATTTGGTTGTATTAACATAGACAGGAGTCAAAAATAGAATAGTAGTTTCAGAATGTGGTAATGAGGTGTCATGTAAGTCCCAGGTACATTTGGACAATACCTTTAACTAATGGTGTTTATTGGGTAAAATACTGAGGAAAGCAGAAAACTGAAATACTGAATACCTTTTCCTAAAATATAAAAAATTGTAACATTGTAACATTGCAACACAATACACTATAACAATTTACACTCACCTTTTAACTAAAAGTGTTGACGTGTTGTAAACCGGCTGTCAAAACCAGAATCATAGATCAATAATCAGAATAATAACCAGAATCAATAATCAATAATCACCAGAATCAATAATCAATCAATTATTGACCTGCGATATAAGAGTCGCCCAGACTCTTATATTCACGTTCTCTATTGGTTCCCTAATATGCCTGGCATTATTACAGGTGCTAATATATATTGTTGTTCAATGTAAAAGTCTGCGAACATTCAAATTTTGTTCTAACTAAATGTTGAAATGCTGTGACCAGTGGTTTGAAGTAAAATAGTTGTACTGGCAAAAACAAATCAGTTTTTTCCACTAATCCATTCTTCCTGTGTCTCTGCCCTTACCAGTTGGAGGAAGCAGGCATTGTCAGTCATGACTCTCAGCTGGCCCAAAAATGTTGATTGAATGAATTCCAGAGAAAACAATCTAAAAAAACATCAAAAAAACATCAAAAAACATCAAAAAAACATCAAAAATAATAGTTTGAGTCTCTATAATCGCCTCCAATAGGCCACTGAACGCAAGTGAGAACAGGTGAGCTGAGCGCAGCTGAGTTGAGCCCCGCCAAGGTCAAATGATGGTATCGGCTGGCCTGCCTCCCCCTGGTCTCTCTACGCAATCCTTCTATCCTTCTATTTAAAGGATCGCAATGTTGAAACCTGTAGAGGGTGCACACTCACAAAAGCAATTTAGGGCAACCATAACAAACTAAAAGAAATATACATGTGGCTCCTACAATAGTATTTCCTAAAATAGATAATGGTGTATAATGTACAATCATGAAACAATTCATGGTTTCTTACTTTCAAATAGTATTATAGTTCTAAAAAACCAAGGCCAGAAGATAAAATCTTAGGAGCAGGTATTGTTGTATAATGTAAGAGTCTGGGAACATTTAACCTTCCTTCTAAATAAATGCTTGAAATGGTTAGAATTGGTTTAAATATCATGGCCTGCCGTATAAAAGTCTAAGCCAGGGGTATTCAACTAAAACGCCAAGAGGTCCAGTCAAAAAAAAATTATAAAGGTCCGGAGCATCATGTCCAACTTGCCAGAGTGTTACGTATACTATAATATTATATAATATAATATAATATAATATAATATATATGTTGTAGTAGTATTAACATCTTCAAATAATGCTCTTAACTTAAGAGAAATAAGGTGTAGCAACAGCTTATGTAATTTTTCTTTAACACATCTTGTCAGAACAATCTCAACCACCTTAACAATGCAAGTCATAACAAATTAACAATTAACAATTAAACACTTTCAGTTTCTCTGAACCCGCTTCCCTTGTCTCCCTTGACACTCTCTCTCTCCACGTCTCCGTCTGTGGCGGCTGTTTCTCTCCCTCTCACTCTGCCTGCTGCTGTTAACTGAGGAGAATGCTGAGAGTTGATTGGCTGAAAAGCACCACGTGGGATAATTTAACCTGTACACAATTGGTCAGTTTATTTCCTGATAGCGGCGCAGCTTTTCCAGTGTTTACAATGGCGTAAACACTAAAAAAGATGCGCACCTTAAAACTATCCCGTTAAATTCATCTGTCGTATGAATAGATTATAGATCCGGGTCCGTACAGGATTACCCCTGGGTCCTGACACGGACCGCGGTCCGCCAGTTAGTGACCCCTGGTCTAAGCCATTCACACTTTTCTTCTAACAATTATTGTACATAGGTTTAAAATGACATGGCCAGCAGTTAAAAACAGAATACTTATTCTCAATTAATTAATTATTCTCAATTACTTCTTTTTTAAGTAAGTATGCAGTTAAATGGTCCGATGGTTTGGATTATTGCCTGTAGATCGGTTTCCTTCTCCATGGCACCGCCCACAAATTGATGTTAGACAAAAAGGAGAAATTGCCCGATATGCCCACTAGAGCAGCAAACACACACATGTCTAGGGAGATGGTGTCACTTGCGGTGTGTAAACTGTGACGTGAGCTGATTTGATTGGAGGGCAAGTGGCCTAGTGGTTAAGGAAGTGGACTTGGGTCCGCAAGGGCCCCGGTTCGAATCCCCCTACCGCCAAGTTACTGCTGAGATACCCTGAGCATGGTATCGTCCCCACGCACTGCTCCCCAGGAGCTCATTAGCTGCTCACTGCTCACTTTGATGATGGGTTAAATGCAGAGGCCAAATTTCGTTGTGCGCTGTGGTGTGAATCACCACGTCACAATGACAACAAAAGGAATTTAATCTTTAATCTTTTTTAAGTAGTGAAAATTAATCTGATCTTAGCAACATTAGTGATGTCTACAGCTAAACCTTTTTTTAAACTGTAGCCATGTATTTCACTAAAATAAGTAGTGTCAACTGATCCTGATATACTTGTTAATGAAGATAAACTGCAAATTGTTAATCAGTATAAATATCTTGGGTTAATATTAGATTCACTCTCCTTTAAACGCCATATTGACATATTGTGTAAAAGACAATCAAGTTAAATATTGCAAATGTTCAAGCAATTCGAAAGGAGATCCCAGCTGAAGCTGAAAAAAAAAATTCTTAATTGCATAAATAGTTTAATCCTATGTAATTTCTATTGTATATGTATTGTGTGTCCAAGAAGAAGTCCAGTTGCTTACAACTAAACCCTTTTTGGATATGTATTGTGTGCTTCTTGCCTTTTTACCTCATGGCCAGGGGACTGTTGAATAATTTTTATGAGCCGTTCTGAATCGGATCGTAGCCTGTGAATAGAGATATGAATCGGATCGTTACGTGAGTGAAGATTCACACCCCTAGTAATTGTGTATAATACAAGAGTTTGGACCATTCACTCTTTCCTACTAAGGAATGAAAGGAAAGGAAGGAAGGAAGGAAAGCAAACTCCTTGTCATTGTGACATTGTGATTCACACCACTGCAACAACGAAATGTGACCTCTGTCTTTAACCCATCACCAAAGTGAATAGTGGGCAGCTTTGAGTGCCCGGGGAGCTGTGAGTGGGGACGGTGCCATGCTCAGTGGACCTCAGTGGTAACTTGGCGGTAGGGGGATTCGAACCTGGGGCCTTGCGGTCCCTAGTCCGTTTCCTTAATCTTACGCCACCAACTGCTCCTAATTATGTTAATTGGTTAAACTGCTGGTGCAAGACGTCGGAAGTAGGAGGTTGGAACAGCAATGTAATGTCTAGTGCTATTTATATTTTACTACTAACATTTAAACAAAGTGTATTAATTTCAAGATTCTTACATTACACATCATTACTGTTTTCAGGACCTAAACCTCTGTATGTATGCTGGCCATGGCATTTTAAACAATCAACACTATAAGTTAATAGGATAATGTAAATATCTCCGAAATTTACATCACATGCCCTTACCTCCATTATGACTTCATATTCTGTTTTTGTCCGGGACAGACAAAAAGATCAATAACCTTTCCTGTGATTGTCAAAGATCACTAAACTTGCAGATCACTCAGCTAGCCATTGATTGGTCAAGGATCACTGATCTGGTCGGTGATTGGTCAAAGGTTGAAGATTTGCTTTATGATTGGTCAAACACAAGAAGCTCCGTTTTGATTAGTCAGAAATCAGTGACCACTTTTGTGATGGGTCAAGTACTATAAAGTTCACCTGCATTAAACAAAGGTCAATGATCTGGCATGTGATTGGTGAAGGAATACTGGGCTTTTTTTGACTGGTCAAAGATCACTGATTTGGCCTGTGATTGGTCGAGGACCAAAAGCAGTCCTGTAATTAGCACTGATCTGGGCTGTGATTAGAAATGGACTATTGTTTGATCTCAAAGGGTTGGTGTGCAAGGGTGTACAGGATGGTGGTGATCGGCCCTGCGTCTTGAGTTAGGATCCGGGCAGCACCCCTGTACTCTGCGGCCAGCTGGGGGTATTCTGCGGGTCTGCTTAGACAGGACTAGGTGACTGGTCAGGCTGTCACCCCTTTGGGTGTCTGCCCTGCTGCAAATAGCAGATGATGGCACAGAGGTGAACAACACCCATTAGTGACACCTCATCTTTCTGGCATTTGTTGGTTGCTGGAAGTGGATTTAGGATGCGAGTGAGATATGACCTTTTTGTACAACAATCACTTTTGAACTATTTTCTCATCTATTTTTGCAAATTAAAAGTATTGTTGGAAAAACACAACAGTGTCAAAAATGAATGTCGCTCAGTCTCATTCAGAAAAACATGATTCTGATAACACATCAGCTCAAGGTAAATTTCTATGATTCTATTTTATGAATTTTGCTGTGTGTAAAAATTTGCTTCAAATGTCTTATTATTCTTTTTAATTGGTTGAAGTACTGTCCCCAGTGGTCACATGGCTAATAGCTCCTGAAAAAGATAATGGTGTATAATATGAGTGTGGGACCAGCTCTAAAGTATTTGGCCAGTCACAGCTCAGATCATTGGTAACTGACCAATCACAGGTTAGCTCTATAGTATTTGTCCAATCACAGGTCAGCTCTTTAATCTTTTACCACAGGGTAGATAAGTGTTTTTGACAATCTACCAAGATCTGCATGAAAAATCACAGGGCAGATTAGTGTATTGTGACCCATCACAGCTGTGATATTGACCAATCAAAGGGCAGAACAGTCTATTTTGACCAAACAAAGCCAATCTCAGTGACCATTGAGCAATCACAGGTCAGCTCCATGTATTGACTAATCACAGGACAGCTCCATAGTCCATGACCAATCATATGGAAGATAAGTGGTTTGTGACAATCACAAGCAAGCTCAGTGAACATTGACCAATCTCAGGCCAGATTCCTAGTATTGACCAATCAATGTCCAGTTCTATAGTATTTGACCAATCAATGGGCAGATCCCCAATCTTTTTTAAAGAAAGGGCATATAAGTATTTTAGAAAAATCAGATACCAGCTCTAAAATCGTTGACCAATCACAGGCAAGTTACATATTATTTGGCCAATCACCAGCCAGCTCTATAATGTTTGGCCAATCATAGGGCAGATAACTGCTTTTTGACAATCACAGACAAGCTCTACAGTCTTTGACCAATATAAGGCCAGTTACATAGTATTTGACCATTCACTGGCCAGATTTATAATTTTTTAACAATCACAGAACAGATTAGTCTCTTTTCATCAATCACAGGAGAGCTCAGTGAACAATGACTAATCACACACAAGCTCCATCGTACTGACCACTCACAGCCCAGTGGTCAGTACGATGGAGGACATATACAATCACAGACCAGTTCCAAAGTATTGACCAACCAAAGGCCAGTTCCATAGCATTTAACCAATGACAGGCCAACTCTAAAGTATCAAGCAAATCACAGGCCAGCTGTACAATCTTTGACCAATCACAGAGTAGATTAGTCTATTTTGACAGATCATAGGCAGGCTCATTGAACTTTGACCAATCACAGGCCAGCTCTATCGTAATGATGAACCAAAGAGCAGCTCCAAAGTATTGACCAATCACAGGCCATTTTGATAGTATTGAACCAATCACAGAACAGCTTCATATTATTTGACCAATCACAGGCCATTTTGATAGTATTGAACCAATCACAGAACAGCTTCATATTATTTGACCAATCACAAGCCAGCTATACAATATTTGTCCAATCACAGGTTATATTAGCCTGTTTTAACCAATGAAAGGCAAGCTCACTGAACATTGACCAATCACACTAAAGCTCCATCGTATTGGCCAATCACAGCCCAGCTCAGTGGACATAGACCAATCACAGACCAGCTCCAAAGTATTGACCAATCACCGGCAAGTTCAGAGAAAATAGACCTATCACAGATCAGCTCCAAAGTATTAACTAATCACAGGTCATCTCCATAGTATTAGACCAATCACAGGCCACTGCTACAGTCTTTGACTAATCACAGAGTAGATTAGTATTTTGTTAACCAATCACAAGTTAAAAAATTCAAAAAGCGCAGCACATATCATTATACATAGCAATATAAATTATTATTTTTTGGTAACACATACTGTGCATGATTTATTTATAAGTGGTTAGGTCCGTGGTTTAACAGCCTCAGACCTTTATTTCTGACACTTCAGTTAACACACGAAGCTGAAACTTTTCCAAAAATAATTATCAGAAGCAAAAATTTTAAGTCAAAATCAGCCAAAGTTGATCATATCTCGGCCTAAGAAGCACAATTTGACACATGGAACTATGTAAAAGACAGAAATGTAGAATTACCAATAAGCTAATGTTTTATCCAGAACATGCTTTGTCTTGTCTTGTAATGCTTGTTGTAGAATTACTCTTCAGCCGATGTTTGGCTGAATCAGGATTGTCTGACTAAGATACATTCATTTTTTACATTGTTACTTTTTTCTAACAATACTTTAAAAACTGCAAAAAATTATGAAAAAACAGCTCATTATTTTTTGCACAAAGGGAAAATTCCAGGTTGCACTGCTCCATAGAGTGATTGTATGAATCACTCTATGCAATATGAAATATTAGTTTCTAGCAGGGGCGTAGCCAGACCCCTTAAAACGGGTGGGCCCTGAAAAAATTAGGGTGGGCCAACCCCAAAGTATTATAGCCAAGTTAGATCAGCCCTTTCATTGGATTGGGTGGGCCTGACTGACAATCGGGTGGGCCCAGGCCCTACCTGGCCCACCCGTGGCTACGTCTATGGTTTCTAGTAACACACACAGTGCTTGATTCATTTATACATGGAAACATTAATTTGACATTGTTACTTTTTTCTAACAATACTTTTAAAATGGCAAAAAATGTTGAAAAAAAAAACAGCTAATTTTTTTTTCCGCACAAATGGGAAAAAAACTCAAAAGTATTAAGGTTTTACAGATTCAAGAGATTGTGGATAGTTGAGGAGCAACAGCTGCTTCTCGCTGTTTTATGCAGTCTAAAACTGCACTCGGGGTGGCAGTTGTCTCTGAGGTGTTGGTCCTGGTTGCACTGCCCCATAGAGTTATTGTATGCATGATAATGTTACGTTTTGGTGTCGAGGAAAACAAGGTTGCACCCAAATTCAGAACTGGGAGCCTTTTTTTTATTTTAAAGGCTTTTGTTAAAGTAAAACAACAAAACCTGTCATAAACTAAACATACACTTCTTAATTGGTTTGGATTCCTCAGCCCAATCTAGCAGATAAATTCTAAACATAACCAGAAGATACATAACAAGACACGGCAGTTTTAAAAACAGCTCCAACACGACATCTCAAGACATCACACGACAATGAACCAACGAGTAGTGAGTGAGGGTGCTAAGGACACCAGGTGACAAAAGTGAGACTAATGATGAGCACACAGGTGACCATGCTCACACTTATTAAACTATTCAAGGTAACAGGGGAGGGGATAGACAGACCTCACAGTACTCCCCTCTTTATGGACGTACTCCGGACGTCCAGAACCCATCAACATCCTGGGTGGGTGGGGGAGCAGAACTGAAGACTGCAGACCAAAACTCAAAACCAAAACCCAACACAGGAAACACCAGGAAAACACAGACATGGCAGTACAAAAATAAAATGGCCAAGCCGTTACAAAAACCAATACTCAGTTCTAATAATACATAAAACAGAAAATTGAAGCCTGTATAAAAAACAAAACTCCAGTGCAAAGGATCCTAGTCCTTCATCATTTTGTACCTTGGTCTAGGGCAGTGCTTTCCAATCTTTTTCTGTTACGCCTCCCCCCTAGCAAGAAGAAAACAATTCGCACTCCCCCACCCCACCACCCACTCTCCATTGCAACTATATAACTGCATTTGTCTATAAAATAGTTCTAGGTACACCTCTGCATAACATTGTATCCTTGTTAACATAAAGAAACAAAAAAAAATATATAGTTCAACTTACAAGGATGAGGACTTTATTTTAATTTAATTTAAAAAAAAGCATGTTCCCCAGGGTCACACGCGCCTCAGCATCGATCCGCGCCCCCACAGGGGGGCCCACCGACGGTTTGAAAACCCCTGGTCTAGGCTACTTATGTCTGCGACTAGGAGTCCTCAGAGGCCGAGGATTCAATCCTCGGCCTCAGCAAAGACTGGAGCATCAGCCTCTGGGTTGCAGACTGGAGCGGTCGAAGGAACCACCTCCTCGGGAGCGAAGACAGGGACAGCCAGGGGAACCACCTCCTCGGGGGCGAAGACAGGTCTGCTGCATATCCACAGACCTGAGACCCTGCCCCCCCTTTAAAGGACAGCTTCTGACGTCCCATGGGTGAGGGAGGGAATAACTGCCTCTGGTGCTGGGACTGACCTTGTGATGTCTCTCAGCAAAGGAGATGATGCGCAGACCCCAGACCAGTACGCCAAGTGATCACAGCTAAGGGGGTGCCTGGTTGAACTAGGTTTGGCTGCGTAGACCTCCGCCCAGTACGCTGGGTCCAATTCAGCTGGGTAAATTCAGCTGGAATCCCCTCATTGTGTTTGAGGGGTTCCCAGAAGGAGCAAGGTTTGGCAGCGTAGACCTTCGCCCAGTACAAAAATAACGAGAAAAACCTTAAAAGTAATTTTCGCAAAGATGGGTTACACCTCACTTAAAATATTTAGGTTTTACACATTCATCAGATTAAGGTTGGCCAAGGTGAAATGGCTGCTTCATGTCTCATCGCTTTAAGCCGGCATAGAGTGCACTTGGGTCGGGGCTGCACTGCTCCATAAACTTGTTCTATGTCTGATAAGTTAATAAATTCAGTAAGCACAGTGCACATCTATATACACACAACAATATGAAATATTAGTTTGTGGTAACAAACACTGTGCTTGATTGACAGTGGTACCTCAGCTTTCAAACGCTGACTAACTCGACTCTCGACCAAAATTTTCAAGAAAAATGTGCCTGCACTTTCGACCAAATTTCAGCTTTCAACCGGGCCCAGTCAAGCCGAGTCAAGCCAAGTCAAGCAGAGAGCATTCGGGCAGCCGCGCTCGTAAGTAAAGGCTGAGTAAAGCCAAACTGTGTGCGTTCTTTCTCGTTCAGATTTCAACTCAATTCAATTCAAGATACTAGATGAAATTGAAAAATTGCTGTTTATCTTAATAAGGAAAAAGAGTTTGCTGGAGACAGCATCATCAAAGCGTTGATCAGTGAAAGGGCTCCCTCTATTTATGATGATCTAATAAAGAAAAGTGTGGGTACAAGCAGTGAGGGGAATGTTGAAAGTGAAGGGCTTTACTTTTAAAGCCAGTTGTAGCTGGTTTGAAAGGTTTGAGCAGAGAACTGGTATCCATCGTGTGACTAGACATTGAGAGGCGGCGAGTTTGGACAAAAAGGCAACTGTCACGTACGTGATCGAGTTCGCCTGTTGCATAGAGGCAGTATTTAAATGCGATGAGAGTGGTCTTTTTGGAAAAAATGCCGGCCAATACAAACATTACAAAGGAGGACAAAAAGATATTAAATATACATTTACATGTTAAGGACTAAATTGCTGGTTAGATACACATTTAATTGAACAAAAGGAGACTTTTTATTTGGGCCTGAACGGATTATTGAGTTTACTATTATTTCTTATGGGAAAAATTATTTCAGACGTCAACCAACTCAGACCTCGACCAACAACATGGAATGGATTATGTTCGAAAGCTTAGGTATCACTGTACATGGTTAGTTTTAGACCCTCATATACCGGCCTGAGCACATTTTGATTCCTGGCACAATATATAAGACAGAAACGTAGATTTACCCATCAGCTGCTGTTTTGACCATAGTGTTTAACAAATCACAGGCCAGCTGCAAAGTATTGAAAAATCACAGGCCAGTTCCATAGTATTTAACCCATCACAGGTCAGCTCCACAGTACTAGACCAATCATATAGTATATCAGATCTACAATCTTTGACCAGTCAGATTAGATAAGTAAATTTTCCAAATCACAGGAAAGCTAAGGGAACCAATCAAACTAATGCTCCAAAGTTTTAACCAATCACAGCCCAGCTCAGCGGATATAGTCCAACTACAGACCAATTGGAAAGATTGACCAATCAAAGGCCAGTTCCATAGCATTTAACCAATCATAGGCCAGCTCTTGAGAATTAAACAAATCACAAACCAGCTTTTTAATGTTTGACTAATCACAGAATAAATTAGTATACTTTTTTACAAATCACAGGCAAACTCAGTAAAAATTGATAATCAAATGCCAACTCCATCTTAATGACAATTAAAAAACCAGCTCCAAAGTATTCCTCAATCACAGAACCATCAAATTGACCAATCACAGCCCAGCTCAGTGGGCATAGACCAATCGCAGACCAGCTCAGAAGTATTGAGCAATCACGGGCAAGTTCCATAGTATTTAACCAATCGTAGGTCAACTCTACAGTCTTTGACCAATTACAGAGTCGATTAGTCTATTTTCACCAATGAAAGGCAAGCTCACTGATTATTGACCATTCACACAAAAGCTCCATGGTATTGACCAATCACAGCCCAGTTCACTGGACATAGCCCAATTAGAGACCAGCTGGAAGTATTGACCAAACAAAAGCCAGTTTCATAGCATATAACCAATCACAGGCCAGCTCTAAAGTATAAAACAAATCACAAGCCAGCTCTTCAATCTTTGACCAATCACAGAGCATATTAGTCTATTTTGACCAGTCACAGGGAAGCTCAGTAAATATTGGCCAATCACATGTGAGCTCCATGGTATTTACTAATCACAGCCCAGCTCTGTGGGCATAGACCAATCACAGCCCAGCTCTGTGGGCATAGACCAATCACAGACCAGCTCAGACGTATTGAGCAATCACAGGGAAGATTAGAGGCCATATACCAATCACAGACCAGCTCCCAAGTATTGACCAACCACGGGCAAGTTCCATAGTATTTAACCAATCACAGAACAGCTCCATAGTGTTAGACCAATCACTGGTCATATCTACAATCTTGACCATTTACAGAGCCGATTAGTCTATTTTCACCAATGAAAGGCAAGCTCACTGATCATTGACCAACCACATGTGAGCTACAAGGTATTTACTATTCACAGCCCAGCTCAGTGGGCATAGACGAATCACAGACCAGCTCAGACGTATTGAGCAATCACGGGGAAGCTTAGAGGCCATATACCAATCACAGACCAGTTCCATAGTATTACATTATACAGTATATCAGATCTACAATCTTTGACCAATCAGCTTAGATTAGTAAATTTTCCAAATCACAGGCAAGCTAAGGGAACATTGACCAATCAAACTAAAGTTCCAAACTATTGACCAACAACATCCTAGCTCAGTGGATATAATCCAATTACAGACCAGCTGGAAAGATTGACCAATCAAAGGCCAGTTCCATAGCATTTAACCAATCATAGGCCAGCTCTAAAGTATTAAACAAATCACAAGCCAGCTTTTTAATGTTTGACTAATCACAGAATAGATTAGTATATGTTTTTTTACCAATCACGGGCAAACTCAGTGAACATTGACAATCAAATACCAGCCCCATCTTAATGGTGATTAACAAACCAGCTCCAAAGTATTCACCTATCACAGAGCCATCAAATTGACCAATCACAGCCCAGCTCAGTGGGCATAGACCAGGGGTGTCTAAACTTTTCCACAAAGCGCTGGTGTGGCTGCTGGTTTTTGTTCCAACCAACCAAGAGCACATACCTTGACCAATCAGGTGTCTGATGACTGTGATCAGTTGATTAAACCTGTCAACTCATGTGTGCTGCTGCTTGGTTGGAACAAAAACCTGCAGCCACAGTGGCCCTTTGTGGAACAGTTTGGACACCCCTGCTGTAAAGCGATTTTTTCTTTGTAGAGTGATGGATCGGGAGAGGAAGAATGATTTGCCAGAAAGTAATGCTATGTTAAAGTGCCACTGTGGACAGTTTGTGTAATTCTGCTGTGTGTGTTCAGATTCAACAATTGCTAAGTAGCCTACCTTTACCATGGAGTTGAGGAGTGACTGATCTATAAAAAAAATAGTCAATTCTAAAATGGTGAACATTGGAGCAAAAGGAATACGCCTTACTGTTAAATACCGAGTGATATGGGCTTGGAATTTCACCTATCAACACTAAGTCTGACCGCTGGAGTATGTCAATTAATCAACTAAAAAAGCAAAAAATGACAAGAAACAGCTTAAAACTAATTTTCACAAAAATGGTTCACACCCCTAAATATTTAGGTTTTACAGTTTCATGAGAGGTTGGCAGAGGTGAAACAGCTGCTTGTCACTGCTTTAAGCTTATAAGTTTGTGGTAACACACACCGTACTGTTGTTAGTGTAGTGTTTATGATAGCCTCAGACATTCATTTCTGATATTTTGTTTATATTCACAGAAAGTCTGTGAAGATTCTCATTCATCAGTTTCTGGTTGTTGTTGGAGGGAACTCTAGTAGTTATACTACTCTAGACCACTCCCTTCACCATCTGTCTGCTACATATCATTCTGCCTTGAGATCCCATCCTAGGAAGTTTAACTACTCATCAATACCAGGCTTCTCTAGACGGGCATGACAACGACTCCCATTTACATCTACACATGTGACAAGAAAACTGCTCATTAACATCAGGAGCAGTTTCTGCCTAAAAAGGTGTGATCAAAACAACTCTTCACACCTTTGTCCAGTGGTGAAGGGAGTGGTCTAGAGTAGTATAACTACTAGAGTTCCCTCCAACAGCAAACAGAAACTGATGATGTTTCTCAGTTGAGGAATGAAACGTCTTTCAACTCCAAGAAGTCCCATTGGCTGATGTTTTGTCCGAATCATGCTTGTCTTGTCCTGTCATGCTTGTGATAAAATTACCCTTAAGCTGATTTTTTGACAGAATTATGCTTTTCTGACTAAGAAACAATTATTTCTTTTACAACATTGTTACTTTTTTCTAACAATACTTTTAAAATTGCAAAAAATGATGAGAAAAAAGCAAAAAAGTTCAAACTTTCATTAGATTGAGATTGGTAGAGGTGAAACAGCTGCTTGTCACTGCTTTAAGCTTATAAGTTTGTGGTAATACACACTGTACTGTTGTTAGTGTAGTATTTACGATAGCCTCAGACATTCATTTCTGATATATTGTTTATATTCAGGAAGTTTAAACTTTTTCTAAAGTAATAATTATCATAAAAAAACTTTAAAGTCAAAATCAGCCAGAATTTATAATATCTCGACCTAAGAAATATATTTTGATTCCTGGCACATTATAAAATGCTGCTTTACTGGCTAAAAGATTTTTTTTTTTGACATTGTTACATTTTTCTAACAATACTATTCAAATTGCAAAAAATAACAAGAAAACAGCTTAAAAGTTATTTTCACACGAATAGGTCACACTACACGCAAAAATAATAAGGTTTGACTTATTCATCAGACTAAGGTTGGCGGAGGTGAAACTGCTGTTGATCATGGCTTTAAGCCGGCAAGAATGCACTTGGGGCAGCAGTTCTTGTTGAAGTGCTCCGGCTGCACTGCTCCATAGAGTTATTGTATGCCTGATAAGTAAAAAAATTCAGTAAGCACAGCGCACATCATTATACACACAGCAATATAAAATATTAGTTTGTGGTAACACACACTGTGCTAGATTGATTTATACGTGGTTAGTTTGGTGGTTTAAGAACCTTAGACCCTCATTTCTGATACTTTGGTTGATAGCACACCAAGCTGTAACCTTTCAAAAATAATTATCAGAAAAAACTCTTCAGTTTTTTCAAATTCAGACAAAGTTGATCATTTGTCGGCCTAAGAAGTAAATTTTGACACCTGGCACAATTTAA
Organism: Paraplagusia blochii; assembly: GCA_016785265.1. NCBI lineage: Eukaryota > Metazoa > Chordata > Actinopteri > Pleuronectiformes > Cynoglossidae > Paraplagusia > Paraplagusia blochii. The sequence continues at coordinate 418,318 of JAFBJS010028008.1, forward strand.
AAGACAGAAACGAAGAATTACCCTTCAGCTGATGTGTTGTCCAAATCATCCTTATGTGACAGAGACATTCCTTTCGACATTGTAACATTTTTCTAACAATAGTATTAAAATTGCAAAAAAAAATTACGAGAAAACAGCTTAGTAAGTAATTTTTTGAGGAAAAAAACCTCACCCAAAATATTTAGGTTTTACAGATTCATGAGATTGAGGTTGGCCTAGGTTAAGCAGCTGCTTGTCACTGCCTTAAGCCGGCAAATAGTCACTTATGGGCAGCATGTGTCATTGAGGCATTGGTCCCTGCTGCAATGCTACATAGAGTTATTGTATGCCTGATAAGTTAAAAAATTCAGTAAGCTTAGCGCACATCATTATACACACAAATCATGCTTTTCTGGCTGAGAGACATTCTTTTGTGACATTGCTACATTTTTCCAACAATACTATTAAAATTGGAAAATATGACAAGAAAAAAGCTAAAAAGTAATTTTTTTCAAAATTGAGTCCCATCTCACCTAAAATATTTAGGTTTCACAGATTCTTGAGATCGAGGTTGGCCGAGGTAAAATAGCTACTTGTCACTGCTTGAAGCCGGCAAAGAGTGCACTTGTGGCAGAGGATTTCATTGAGGCATTGGTCCTGGCTGCATTGCTACATAGAGTTATTGTACGCCTGATAAGTTAAAAAATTCAGTAAACACAGCTCACATCATTATACACACAGCAATATAAAATATTAGTTTGTGCTTACACACACTGTGCTGTGGTTATTCTACTGTTTATGATAGCCTCAGATATTCATTTCTGATATATTGGTTAAATTCACAGCAAGTTTAAACTTTTTCCAAAAATAATTATCAGAAAAAACCTCTATAATCAAATTAGCCAAAGTTGATCATATCTCAGCCTAAGAAGTATATTTTGACACGTGGCACATTATAAAATATAGAAACGAACAATTACCTTTCAGCTGATGTATTGTCCAAATCATGCTTTTCTGGCTGTGAGACATTCCTTTTGACATCGTTACATTTTTCTATAAATTCTAATGATAGGCAAAAAATGGCTTGAAAGTTATTTTCACACTAATGGGTCACACTTTACATAACAATATTAAGGGTTTACAGATTCATCAGATTAAGGTTGGCAGAGGTGCAACGGCTGTTTGTCATTGCTTTGAGTCAGCAAGAGTGCACTTGGGGCGGCAGTTGTCTTTGAGGCGTACCGGCTGCACTTCTCTATAGAGTTATTGTATGCCTGATAAGTTAATGAAATCAGTAAGCACAGTGCACATCATTATACACACAGTATTATAAAATATTAGTTTGTGCTAACACACACTGTGCTTGATTGATTTATATGTGGTTAATTTCATGGTTTAACAGCCTCAGATCCTCATTTCTGTTACTTTGGTTGATAGCACACCAAGCTGTAAAAAAATAAATATCAGAAAAAACATTTGTAGTCAAAAAGTTGATTATTTCTCGGCTTAAGAAGTATATTTTGACACCTGGCACATTATAAAAGAAACAAAAAACAACAACAAAAAATGAGGAGAAAAAAACTTAAAAGTAATTTTCGCAAAAATGGGTCGCACCTCACTTGAAATATTTAGGTTTTTACTGTTTCATGAGATTAAGGTTGGCCGAGGTGAAACAGCTGCTTGTCACTGCTTTTAAGCTGGCAAAGAGTGCACTTGGGGCGGCAGTTGTCATTGAGGCGTTGGTCCCGCTGCAATGCTCCATTGAGTTATTGTATGCCTGATAAGTTAATGATATCAGTAAGCACAGTGCACATCATTATACACACAGCAATATGAAATATTAGTTTGTGGAAACACACACTGGTTAATGTAGTGTTTAAGATAGCCTTAGACATTCATTTCTTATATATTGGTTATATTCACTGAAGTTAACCCAGCCACTTGGGAGCACAAGCCAGTGTTTTTAAGTGCCTGTCCCAAGCCCGGACAAGTGGTGAGGGTTGCATCAAGAAGGGCGTCCAGCGTAAAAACAGGTAGCCAAATCTATGATGCGAGTAAAAAAAAAGACAACGACCGCCAACAGTGCTGTTAACCTACAGGGTACTGTTGGAAATGCGACTGCTATTGGTCGAAGACAAAGAAGAAGAGGAGGAAGATTGATAAAGACAAAGAGGGAAAAGACGAAGGTTAGAAGTGTTGGTCTTAAAGTGGGAACCCTGAATGTAGGTACAATTTTATTTATTTAAATGTTTATTTAACAGGGATAGTACAGTTACATTGTTACCAAAGGTCACCGATGTCATTGTACATGGGGCTTTTAGCCATTGGCTAGTTTGCAGCCCTCGTCCCTGGTTGGGCATTTAAGAAGGTTAAAATAGGAGAGATAAAAAGGGAG